>JBBDGP010000379.1:2145000-2386963 GCA_037952835.1 Lithobates septentrionalis
GCCACCATCTCCACCATCTCTTTAAAACTCATATTAGAGGCCTTAAATCTAGGCCTCATAGATTTCGTTGACGTTCCAGCCTCCGGGCTGTCTCCACTACCTGAGGTCGTCAACATTTCAGGTGTCTCCGCCATTCTTTAACTCCACTACGCGCCGTAACAAAGAATGGGCGGAGAACATGAGTCAATTTCGAACGTCAGGGGCGGGCGACGCAGGCGGAGTTTCACACATGCGTAGTGTATAAAGAGGGGCCTTGCGCACGTGTCGTACGTACGTTCCGTGCGTCGAATTAGGGGGCGGAGAACATGAGTTAATTTCGAACGTCAGGGGCGGGCGACGCAGGCGGAGTTTCACACATGCGTAGTGTATAAAGAGGGGCCTTGCTCACGTGTCGTACGTACGTTCCGTGCGTCGAATTAGGGGGCGGAGAACATGAGTTAATTTCGAACGTCAGGGGCGGGCGACGCAGGCGGAGTTTCACACATGCGTAGTGTATAAAGAGGGGCCTTGCTCACGTGTCGTACGTACGTTCCGTGCGTCGAATTAGGGGGCGGAGAACATGAGTTAATTTCGAACGTCAGGGGCGGGCGACGCAGGCGGAGTTTCACACATGCGTAGTGTATAAAGAGGGGCCTTGCTCACGTGTCGTACGTACGTTCCGTGCGTCGAATTAGGGGGCGGAGAACATGAGTTAATTTCGAACGTCAGGGGCGGGCGACGCAGGCGGAGTTTCACACATGCATAGTGTATAAAGAGGGGCCTTGCTCACGTGTCGTACGTACGTACTGTGCATAGGTGATAGTGGACCAGGACGTTACAAAACGAAGGTAATTTTAATTTTGATTTTATTTGTTTTTTTGGGGGGGGGGGTTTTATGGTCATGACTTTCTAGCAAGCGGCCTATATGGCTTGATAGATTGATGAGGCCTACATAGGGAGAAGATGATGAGGGGTTAGCAGAAACCTAATAAGTGTTTTTTGTCTTGTGACTTTATCTTTTCCAGATATAATGAATCCCCTATTTAAGGATCCAGAGTTCCTTACTGCTTTCATTACGAAATATCGAGAGATGAGGAATTTGTGGGAGGTAAAACACCCTCAGTATTATGCTAAGCATGTGAGGAAGTCAACGCTGGAGAGACTTCTGTCCTTTGTCCAGGCGACCATCCCGGACGCAACAATGGAGATATTGCTCAAGAAAATTGGGGGCTTGAGGAATATGTATAAGAGGGAGCATAAGAAGATCCAGGAATCTATGAGATCAGGAGCATCAGCAGATGATGTTTATGTACCCAGGCTGTGGTACTACAATCAACTACGTTTTCTTGATGACCAGACTGAAGCCAGGGCATCACTTTCAACCCTTCCCTCCACCCTTCCCTCCACCCTTCCCTCCACCCCAGCAGAGGCTGATGAGGAGCAAGCTGGGTCTTCCATCCTGGATGAACCGGATATGACCATCTGGAGTCAGGTAAATTAGTTTAAACAATATTTACTGTACTAATATTAATGAGGTTAACTGGATGTTAGAATTTTCTCACAGATTTTTGCACTCAAAATTGTGTAGACATATCAATTGACAGGAGTAGCTAAATATGTTTGGCACCTGCTAGAAAAAATTAGGGTGTCTGATTAGACTCTTTTATTAAAGAGATGTATCCACATTAAATTTGCTAGTCATGAGAAATAAATTGTGTGTCATTGATGAACCCCAAAAAATATACTAAAACTATGTCCTTTTTTTATACACAGGATGAGTCCATCCAGGAGGAATGTGTGGAAAGTGGCAGGCAGGAGGAGACCGGGCCCATGGACAGCCTGGAGGAGGCCGGATTCCCCATCATCCTGGAGGAGGCTGGGCCCAGTGTCAGGCAGGAGGTGGCTGGTCCCAGTGAGGTGGCTGGGCCAAGTGAGGTGGCTGGTCCCAGTGAGGTGGCTGGGCCCAGTAGGAGCATGACCCAATCCCAAGTGCCTCCCCTCCGCCTTCCCAAAAAAAGGGCCAGGAAGGGGGCCGTCACACAGGAGGCATCCCTGCGCCTCATGCAAGAGGCCACACGTTTTTTGAGGAGCCCCCCCGAAGCAGAAGAGGCCTATGGCTGCTACTTAGCCAGCAGGCTTCTTCAAATGGACTGGGAGCAGCGTCTCATTTGCGAGCGCCTATTTGGGGAAACTATCCAGAAGGGGCTGCAGGGCACGCTAACCCGAAACACACAACTACATGAGGCAGCCCCCCCTCCTCCTCCTCCTCCTCCTCCTCCTCCTCCTCCTGCCACAACTGAAACACCACAGCCACAGCCTCCAAAGAAGGCTACAGGGAAGGCTGCAGGGCAGCGTGGAGGGAAGGCTGCAGGGAAGAGAAGAAAGTGATGACCTGGGTTCAGTCTGGTCTGACAGAAGACGCAGGCTGTTGTAGTACCACAGTCTGGGGACATCTATATCATCTGCTGGTGCTGTTGATCTCTGGGATTCTTGGACCAGATTGTGCTCCCTCTTATATGGACTCCTCAAGATCCCAATTTTCTGGTACACAGACTTTTTCCAGCGTTGACTTCCTCTTTTTTTTATTTTGACCATGAATAAATGGATCTTTTTTTGAGTTTAGCAAAAGACTTTATGTGTTTTCTTTTAAATCATTGATTTTACACACAATGTTAAATTATCAAGGGACAACAATCTCATTGAGTTTGCAAAAACACACCAAAAATACATTACTAATGTTAATAATGTTCGAGTGGTAAGTCTGGGAAAGAACAAAAATATACATAACCAAAAACGGTGCTTTGGGTTAACTTTATCTTAAAAATAAAAAATAATCACTAGAAAAAAAAAAACATTATAATGGGTTCTTTGTGGTAACTTTACAAACCTAAAAAATATAAAAAAAAAATATTAAAAAAAAAAAAAACAAAAAAAAAAAATACAAATGGGTTATTTGTGGTAACTTTACAAACCTAAAAAATATAAAAAAAAAAAATTAAAAAAAAAAAACAAAAAAAAAAATACAAATGGGTTATTTGTGGTAACTTTACAAACACCAAAAAATGAAAATTAAAAATATAGAGATAAACATATAAAAAAGTTCAACACCAATCATAAAATAAATATCTGGATAAAAATTACAAGAAAATATGATTCCACACCAAAAAAACCAAAAAAAAAAAAAGGTAAAAAGTATTATATTAGTATGGAAACATTGTTTTTAAAAAGCATACTATATCATTCATGAGATCAAAGAGAAAAAGAATCCAGAAATCAGTTTGGGAGAACTCTGAATATGAACAGCAAAACACCTTCGTTCTTTATAGAGCATTCGTAATGAAGAAATAAAATGCGCTGCATTCAACGATCACAGATTTTGCAGCGTGATGAATGTGCTACCTACAATACGAACACTAGTTTTACTAGACCGAGTGCTTCCGTTTAGTTTTTGCTTATGAGCATGCGTCGTTTTTTTGTCCGTCGGACTAGCATACAGACGAGCGGACTTCGGGGTCCGTCGTAGTTACGAAGTAAAGTTTTAAAGCATGTTTCAAATCTAAAGTACGTCGGATTTGAGGCTAAAAAAGTACGTTGAAAGTCCGGAGAAGCCCACACACGATCGGATTACCAGCCAGCTTTAGTCCGTCAGCGTCCGTTGGACTTTTGTAGACGAAAAGTACGACCGTGTGTACGCGGCATAAGAAATCCTGAAGGCAGTGATTGGTTTCCGGGGCCCCGTACGCTGCTAGGCTCCCAAAAAGTCCCACACATGTGGTATCCCCATACTCAGGAGAAGCAGCTAAATGTATTTTGGGGTGCAATTCCACATATGCCCATGGCCTGTGTGAGCAATATATCATTTAGTGACAACTTTTTGTAATTATTTTTTTTTTGTCATTATTCAATCACTTGGGACAAAAAAAAATGAATATTCAATGGGCTCAACATGCCTCTCAGCAATTTCCTTGGGGTGTCTACTTTCCAAAATGGGGTCATTTGTGGGGGTTTTGTACTGCCCTGCCATTTTAGCACCTCAAGAAACGACATAGGCAGTCATAAATTAAAGGCTGTGTAAATTCCAGAAAATGTACCCTAGTTTGTAGGCGCTATAACTTTTGCGCAAACCAATAAATATACACTTATTGACATTTTTTTTACCAAAGATGTGTGGCGAATACATTTTGACCTAGATGTATGACTAAAATTGAGTTTATTGGATTTTTTTTTAGAACAAAAAGTAGAAAATATCATTTTTTTTCAAAATTTTCGGTCTTTTTCCGTGTATAGCGCAAAAAAATAAAAATGGCAGAGGTGATCAAATACCATCAAAAGAAAGCTCTATTTGTGGGAAGAAAAGGACGCAAATTTAGTTTGGGTACAGCATTGCATGACCGCGCAATTAGCAGTTAAAGCGACGCAGTGCCAAATTGTAAAAAGTGCTCTGGTCAGGAAGGGGGTATAAGTTTTAGTACTGCAATTAAGTTTGAGTGGGCGGATGGGGATGCGACAGCCCTGGAGATCGCGCTGGGCTTGCCTTCTTCTGGTGATGTGTCACGTGTGCTGAAAAGAATATATATACAATATGGCCAAAATTATTGGCACCCCTGCATTTCTGTCAGATAATGCACCACTTCGCCCACAAAATTGTTGCAATTTCAAATGTTTAGGCATTCTCATGTTTATTTCTTTTGCTTGTATTAGTATGACATAAAAAAGTGGAGAAACAAAAAGCCAAATCTGACACATTCCATGCAAAACTCCAAAAATGGACTGGAAAAATTATTGCCACTCCCAATTTAACCCCTTCACGCCAACCGTACGCTAATATGCGGCTCCACTGGACTGGGCTTTTTCCATGGGGCCGTATATTTGCGCATCTCCCTTTGTGCCCAGAGATCGGGGTCTCACCAAAAGCCCTGGGTTCTAAAGATCGGTGTGTAGAAAAAATAATAAACAAAATTAAAAATAAATAAGCAACTAGACCAAGGTTTCATATACTGTAGGTCATCCCGGGGTTAGTGTTTGGTTCAAGGCCAGCATCAAAGGTCAAGGTCAGGGTCGGTATTTTTTTGGGCAGGATTTTTTTTTAATAGTGTAAGTTAATAGTTTAGTATCAGTGTCTGTTAATGACTGTGTCAGTGTGTTTTTGGTAGGATAAAACAAGCAAAATGTGCACTATTGTTTCTGGCCTGTACTACGGATAGAAATAACAACTAACATACACATATGTGGTATCACTGTGATTGTCAGGAGCAGGAGAATTTATTTTGGGTTGTTTTTTGGTAATAGGTTATGGTAGTAGAAAGAAATATACATTTAAATTAAAATATATATATATTTTTTTTTACTATTTTGGGCCAGTTAAAAAACTAGGTATAATCCACTTGGATGCACAAAGTAGTTTTGATGATATGTATGGTTTTACATGTCAAAGTTGCAAAATTGGGCTTAGGCATTTTTATGTTTCTGTGTTAGCAGTGGGGTCCTCCTGGGTCTCCTACCATAGCATCCCTTTTCATTCAGATGGTGACGTGTAGTGTGAGCTGACACAGTTGTACCCTGTGCCTGAAGGTCAGCTTGAATTTGTCTGGAAGTTTATTGAAGCTCTTTATCCACCATTCAAACAATCTTTTGTTACAGTCTTTGATCAATTGTTCTCTTTCGTTCATGTCCAGAGGGTACAGTGCCATGGACTGTAAAACTCTTGACAATGTTGCGCACAGTGGACTCAGGAACATTAAGATCTCTGGAGATAGACTTGTAACCTTGAGATTGTCCATGCTTTTCCACAATTTTTGTTCTCAAATCCTCACACAATTCTTTGCTGCTCTTTCTCTTCTCCATGCTCTGTGTGGCACACAGAGACACACAGTAGAAAGGTTGAGTCAGTTTTTCACAATTTTAACTGGTTACCGGTGTGATTTCTATATTGTCAGCACCTGTTATTTGATACAGGTAAGTTTAATTACAAATTACAGGAGCATCACAAACTTGGAATGCAATTACTTCTTTGTTTATTTTTGAAGTTTTGCGTGGCGTATGTCAAATTTGCCTTTTGTTTCTCCACTTTTTTGTGTCATACTGTCAGGGTTGGGCTCAGCCCTTCCTTCTCAAAGCTGGCTGCTTAGCTGTCAGCTAATTGCCACCTTCTTTCTCTCCACAGTTACTCACCTGTTGATGATATCCTGCTCGCCAGTCCTGCCTACTTAAACCGTTCAGCCCAGATGATCTCTGCCTTCGCCTTGGTCACATCTCTAGAGATGCTCTCCTGTGTTCCTGTTAAAAACTTGCTTGGCTGACATTCCTTTTAGCTTCAGATCCTGCTTGCTGTTCTACTACGCTCATTTCTGGCTCCCTGACATTTTGGCTTGCCTGACTATCCGTTCTGGTTCCTGAACTCTGTGTTTTGACTATGTTTACTCTGCTTACCTTTTTATTATTTTTATTAAACAAGTGTGATTTAACTGTACTTCTGTCTCAGTCTGATTCATGGTTTCTGACAGTAGGCAAAGGCAATGAATTCAGAAGATGCAGTCAATCCACTTGTTGGTAATATTTTTTCCAGATTGGATGAGCAGGATCACTGCATGGATCAGTTTGCCATGGTGTTACAAGCACTCCTGGTAAGGTCAGTTGCATACAGCTAACAGCTAGGATCTCCTCACACGCCAACAGTGTACACACAGCACTGCTCGTCACTGGCTCCTCCCGACCGGTTTCATCACTAGACACATCACTTTTTTAAAGGTGACCATGTGACGACCTTGCTTAGCATTTATAGTGTGCATGCTGGTTGCCATAGTGACCAGGGAGTGTAATGCATCATCATGCTGCTATATGCATTCTGCACTACATTCAAACAACATAATATCCATACAAAGTAACAATTTAATACATATAGATACATAATCTTTACAATAAAGCATATATTTAAAAACATAATTACAACTCTACCCTAAGACCCATTTAAATACATGAAGTAAGCAGATATAACCTAGGAACTCCCTCCAGTGGTGAACCAATGGAATTACATTTCTACATAATCATCCTCTAATGAACTAAGGGTAAATGGATGTGTATGAGGTAGAAAGATGCTAGAAAGATGCTAAAAAATCGCTAAAATATTTTTTTTACAAAAATATTTAAAAAATATATAATACAATTATTAAAAATATTTAAAAATATTAGAACTTGTTTTGGAGGAGCAGATGTCAAGAGATATATTAAAAATCTAAAATAAAACAATTTATATCAAAATCTATATTTAAGCCAAAAGGTACAAGAGTCCCCATTTCAAAAATCCATTTTGATTTGTTTTTACTTAATTCTCTCACTTTATTACTACCCCGCCAGTGCGGTTTATATTTTTCAATGGCCCAAAACGTCAATAACGCAGGGTCTTTGTCATGATATAGAGCAAAATGGCGTGACACACTGTGTTTTGGAAAACCTTTTTCAATGTTCTGTTTGTGCTCCCGAATGCATTTCCACATAGGGCGTTTAATTCTTCCCACATACTGTAGGGAGCACGGACATTGTAATACATACACCACCCCCTCAGTTCTACATGACACAAAATCTTTGATTTCAAAATCTTTGTTTTTACTGGTAGATGTGAAATTGATGCATTTTGACCATTTTGCTTTGTATTTCTACAAGCATAGCATCTTTTACATGGAAAGAAACCCTTTCCTTGAAAAAATGTGAACCCCTGTGAGATTTTTGGAGGGTCCAAAACATTTTTCTCTATTAAATCCCTTAAAGTTGGTGCCTTTCTATAAACAAATTTTGGTTTCTCTGGTAATTGGTGATCCGCTAAAAGTAGTAACCAATGCTTTTTAAATATATGCTTGATTTGCCTATGCTGAATATTATAATCCAGAATCATAAGAATCTCTTGGTACTGTGTGGTTTTCTTTTGTTTGTCTCTAAATAATTCTTCCCTTGAGAGCCTTTATCTTCTATAAAATCTTTATTATACCCTTTTTGAACAAATCTCCTTCCAATAATATTAGCTTGTTCCAAAAAAGTGCTTTTATCAGTGCAATTTCTTCTTAGACGTATTAGTTGCCCCTTCGGAATGTTAATCAGCCAGGGATCAAAGTGACAGCTGTTCACGGGGATATAACTATTCCTCTCGACTGGTTTAAAAAAAATTTTGTTAGGAATCCATTTTTAGTTAATTGTATATCCAGATCCAGGAAATGTATAGATGTGTTACTGATTTCATAGGTAAGCTTGATATTTTTTTGATTGTCATTCAGTTTTTCCAAAAATTCTGTTTTTTCATCCCCATTCCATAATATTATACAATCATCTATAAATCTTCGATACATTTTCAATTGTGGGTGGGTATTTGAGTGCACCGCATATTCCTCCCATTCGGCCATAAAAATATTAGCCACGCTTAGGGCATATTTAGCACCCATTGCAATACCATTAAGTTGCCTATAAAATTCTGAGTTATACCAAAAATAATTGTGTTGTAAACCAAATGCCAAACATCTTAAAATAAATCTTTTCTGTTTAGAAATGATATTGCTATATCTATCCATGGCCCATCTTGAGGCTTGTATGGCCTCCTGATGGCCTATGCTTGTATACAAAGACAAGACGTCTGCTGTGGCTAACAAATATTTTTGATCTGACCTGATTTTAATGTTATTCAATTCCTGAATCAAGTGCTTGGTGTCCCTTAGATAAGCTGGTGTTGATGGAACTAATGGTTGCAAAAAATTGTCCACATATTCCCCTAATCTTGCATTTATAGAATGTATACCATTTATTATTGGCCGTCCCAGCGGATCCTTCTGATCCTTATGGACCTTTGGTATTGTGTAAATAATAGGCACTCTGCATGTATCTGGTAGGAGATATTTTTCCTCCTTTTTGGTTAATATATTCTTTTTGCTTCCTTTTAGTATCAACTCCTGTAATTCACTTTTATATTCTCTAGTGGGATTTGCTCTCAGTTTTATATAGGTATTCTGATCATTCAGTTGTCCTTGAAGTTCATTGTTGTAGTATTCTGTTGATAAAACCACAATTGCACCTCCTTTATCGGCCAGTCTCTCTACCACGTTGTTATTATCTTCCAATTCTTTGATTCCTTTCCTAATAACTTGCGGATCTTTCATTCTTTTAGTCACACGGCTCACGTGGAATCTCCCACTGTGGCTTCTCTGGTACAACCTGTGTTGCAGGCCATCCCTGCTGCTGTACTGGTCTCTGTGCAGGCACCCGACTTGAGTATTACTTCTATAAGAGGTATGTCTGGTTCTGCTTCCCCAGCGTTTCGGGGGCAATCCAGTCCAATGCTGAGGGTTTCTCAACCAGGTTGAGATATACTTTGAGATGCTGCCCCAGGCGTTTCCCACAGAAAGAAGCAAAATAGGTTTTGTGATATCTTTGCTTTCTGAGAAAGCCTTGGCCTGGGCAAACCCTCTATGGGAGACGCAAAAACCTGTTGTCTTGAGTTACCCAGAGCTTGTGGCTTCTTTTAAAAGGGTATTTGACGTTCCCACGCGCTCCGCCTCTGCTGCCAAGTGCCTCATGCCCATCAAACAGAGTACGAGAACTGTAGCCGATTACGCCACTGAATTCGGTACTCTGGCAGCAGAGGTTGCTTGGAGCAATGAGGCCCTCGTGGCTGCTTTTTCTCATGGTCTCTCGGATACCATCAAGGATGAGAAAGCAGCCTGAGATATACCCACTGAGCTGGAGAAGTTGATCACGTTTGCCATCCTCATTGACTCCAGACTCAGAGAAAGACTCTCTTTTAAGGAGCGCTTGCGGAAGCCTCCTGTACATTTGTCTCTGAGCTTTGCAGTCCCACCTGTGCCTCCCTCACCTCCCATGCCTCCTGGTACCGAGTCAGGCAGTGAAGGTGAACCCATGTACTTGGGTTTCATGCATATCTCTGCGGATGAGAGAACCTGATGAGAGAACCTTTAGGAGGAGGGAGAGATTGTGCCTTTATTTTGGCCAGGCAGGTCACTTTTTGTCCAAGTCTTGTCCTACCCGTGCAGGGACCGCCCGAACCTTGAGGTCCTGTAATGGACAGACCTTAGGTGGCGTTGTTTCATCCTCAGTTATCCAGAAGGATAAGCCCCTGGTTTCCATTACCCTTTCTTGGGCTGAATCTTTCGTCGAGATACAGGCTCCAACTCTGGGGCTGCAGGTCTGTTCATTGATGCTGCCTTTGTATCGAAGCACTTGATTCCATTGCAGTTGTGTGACACTCCACTTGCCATTGAGGCTCATGACAGGAGACCTCTACAGCCTGCCCATATGACTCATGAGATTGTTCCATTGTCCATGGCCATAGGGGCTCTTCACCATGAGATAATCCAATTCCAAATTATTTACTCACCTAAGTTTCCGCTGGTTATTGGTTATCCTTGGTTACAGAGGCACAACCCCTCTTTTGATTGGCTCCGTGCTGAGGTTCTCTCCTGGTAGCCACAATGCAGTAAGTCATGCTTCCAGAAGGTAGCCAAGGTCCTGCGCACCTCTTCACTCTCCTCCCTGCCGGAGGAGTACTGTGATTTTAGCAATGTCTTTGACAAAGGTCAAGCCGGTAGTTTACCTCCACACCGGTCGTATGATTGCGCAATTGACCTTCAACCTGGTGCCATTCCCCCCTCATGGCCGGATTTACCCTTTGTCGGTCTTGGAGGATAGGGTAACCAAAAGAAAATAAAATAAAACCAGGTCCTATTGTATACATAGCCCGGTGATAGGGAAAAAAATATTTTATTGAACCCTTTATGAACTTACCAGAATTTGGTAATGTTGCTATAGCCAAACGGACCAATGCACACAAAAGAAGAATGGACCCCTGTATCGCTACTGGGATCCAAAAAAGTGGCTACTTCGGGCAACAATAAGTCAACACCAGGGTATGTATATTAAAAAAGTATAATATATTTATCGTTTAATTAAAACACTGCTTCAACACGCATAGAATGCATCCACATGCAGGGCATTAGCTCTTGCACATAATGTGCACCACCGGGTGCTACAATAGAGCACTACCTTAGTGGGCACTTTGGTTAGTGAATACACATCAAACAAAAGGAAAATTCACAAAAACCTGAACAAACAAAAAAACAGATAACACACAAGGGACACATACATAACATAACCACAACACAGACAGTCCGGACGCCGACTAAACCACTCACAGTGAGGATGGGTACAATTACCACAGGTGAACTCCGTGACTACCCAAAGAATGGGCAGGAGATATGGGGATCAAACCCCATATGTATGTTCATACAGGGATGTACCCAGTATCACTGTGAGGGCTCCCCATGGGATGACCTATGGTTATAAATGGCAATGCTGGACTAGGGCTAAATGAACATGTGTTTATTGGGTAAATGGTGCTGTCCTCCAAGTATGGCTGGGCTCAATAAGTTATTCCTGACCGGGAAAATCAAGCGCTCTCACCAAAATCCCTCACAGAGTGTAGTATGCAGCAACTAATGGCTGTAGTAGCCTCTTGATCCACCAGATCATCTGTTTGGTCACATAAGGCAGTCCAATCCCATAGCTAAGACTTCTGTCAGATCATCAAGCATGTAATGCAGTATAGTAAACGTGTTCACAGGGCATATAAAGCCCTTGATGCTGGCATAGATTGTGGCAGCAGGCAAAAGTGGACAGGTATCTGCAGGTAGACTGACAGGTGAAAGGTGAAGAGGATATATAGAGGCAAGATGTATATTACCGCCTGGCCGGTCAGCATACATGGATCGCCATGTTTGTTTCACCGCACATTAATGTTATCCTATGTGCTAGCATGTAATGATGTTGTCTTTGATCATTGCCTTATGGTCATTGAAGGCGTGGGACTTGTGAGGTTACTCCGCCGTGGCTTCAGTATGGCGATGCAGCAATAGGGCCGGTAAAGATGCTCGTCTACTCAATTTTCCCAACACTCGTCTCCTTCACCGTGACGATAACCAATGGGGAGATGGACGTGTCATCCGGCCGGCGTCACGTGACCGCTGTGACGTCAATGTGTTTCGCTTGACCAATCAGCGTAGCTTCATCTGGACTAGGCGTGGTTAGGAGCTGTCATTCTTTTATGTGTATCTCCATTACGGCCGCTCCGCCCAAGCTGTTATAAGCTTCGTAAGTCCAGGCCGTGCCTTCGCCTCCTGATTGGGATGATTCACTTGCATATAAACGTAAACTTAAACACTTCACTTCCATCTATACTTCTCGTGCCTTTTTTGGGGGATAGTGTTCATATATATGTGTCTTTGTAGTTCAGAGTTCTTTATCCCATTTTTACCATCACCTATTCCTAGTTGGTATAATCAGTGGTGATTAATATTAACGAAAGTCACAGTTGTGACAATCTATTTAACAAGGTTTTGCTTGTTTATTAACAAGCACACGGGGCTATTCCTGAAGGTGTTTCAATTATACCTATTCTCTTATTTGAAGTGACAGGCTCTTCGGTTCACAAGAAAGACAGGACTCACACGAAAGGTACCGACAAAACATAACATGAAAATGCAAAAATCAATTCAAATACACTCCAGTGTTCTCGTTTTGAGCAGATGGATTGGGATAAATAGATTAAGATGTAATTATTGACCTGCAATCATTGTTGATCTTATAATGAGAAAGACAACAAGGTCAATCGGACCTATTTGTCAGGATGAAAGGCCAGTATGTTTATTATGATGTATATAAATTCTATTCAGGATTAGACTCCTGAACTAAAATAGAAAATATATATATATAACATATAACACAATTAATCAGTATGTCCAGAAAAGTTGCGCACAGAGCCAACTTTGTTAAAAGTTCTTATAGTTATTACATACACAGTACACAGGTTTTTAAAATAATTTATTAGGCAGCTCCGGGATCTTCTTCCGACTTCGGGGGTCCTCTTCCGACTTCAGGGGTCTCTCCCGGTGGGGTGGGGGGGCCCAGCAGGGTGCCCCCCCATGCCCTAAAGCACCCACCCTTCCATGTTGAGGGCATGCGGCCTGGTACGGTACAGGAGGGGGGCCGCTCGCTCGTCCCCACCCCTATTCCTGACCGGCCGGGCTGCGTGCTCGGATAAGGGTCTGTTATGGATTTTGGGGGGGACCCCATGCCGATTTTTTGGCATAGGGGGTTCCCCTTAGCTCCATACCAGACCTAAGGGCCTGGTATGCCCCTGGGGGGGAACCCACGCCGTTTTTTTTCATTTAAAACTTGGCGCGGCGTTCCCCCTCTGGATTCATACCAGACAGCTGTCAGCACTGCCTGAGCTATGAGTAAGCACTCAGTCCTGAGTGCGAAACGCGTCAGCTTACCTGTACTTTCTGCATGACAGTCTTGTTATTTTGATGATCCCATTTTTTCAATAAAGTGAAGTTTTTTGACTACATCCGGTGTGCGGCATCCAAATCTTCTCCTCCATTCAAGCACTGCCTGTCGCTCATTGCGAAAGGAAAAAAAAGTTTTCCTTTCCCGATCAGCGAGCCAGGCTTGTGCTTACAAAGTCATACTGAAGTCGTGTCTATATTATTCAGGCACGATTTGCATGCTACTTCAGGGTTTAACATTGAGGTCTATGGAGTACAACTCGCATAGAAGTTGGACCAAAGTAGTGCAGGGACTACTTTCAAGTCGGCACGACTTAAAGTCGTGCCAATATGAATGGTAGTCATTGCAAATCATGGAGAATGACTTGTCATACGATTTTGCAGTACAAAATCGTGGGACAAGTCGTATAAGTGTGAAAGGGGCCTTAATCCCCTTGATGAAGTATGTCTCTCATGAGGTCCTCGACCATGGTCGAGGACCTCATGAGAGACATACTTCATCAAGGGGATTAAGACACATATGTCCAAAAATAAGTTTGGGGTTCTAGGCCCTAATTTTGTAGATGACCCACCCAGTATGTAATAACTATAAGAACTTTTAACAAAGTTGGCTCTGTGCGCAACTTTTCTGGACATACTGATTAATTGTGTTATATGTTATATATATATTTTCTATTTTAGTTTGGGAGTCTAATCCTGAATAGAATTTATATACATCATAATAAACATACTGGCCTTTCATCCTGACAAATAGGTCCGATTGACCTTGTTGTCTTTCTCATTATAAGATCAACAATGATTGCAGGTCAATAATTACATCTTAATCTATTTGTCCCAATCCATCTGCTCAAAACGAGAACACTGGAGTGTATTTGAATTGATTTTTTGCATTTTCATGTTATGTTTTGTCGGTACCTTTCGTGTGAGTCCCGTCTTTCTTGTGAACCGAAGAGCCTGTCTCTTCAAATAAGAGAATAGGTATAATTGAAACACCTTCATGAATAGCCCAGTGTGCTTGTTAATAAACAAGCACAAACCTTGTTAAATAGATTGTCACAACTGTGACTTTCGTTAATATTAATCACCACTGATTATACCAACTAGGAATAGGTGATGGTAAAAATGGGATAAAGAACTCTGAACTACCAAGACACATATATATGAACAATATCCCCCAAAAAAAGGCACGAGAAGTATAGATAGAAGTGAAGTGTTTATGTTTACGTGTATATGCAAGTGAATCATCCCAATCAGGAGGCGAAGGCACGGCCTGGACTTACGAAGCTTATGACAGCTTGGGCGGAGCGGCCGTAATGGAGATACACATAAAAGAATGACAGCTCCTAACCACACCTAGTCCAGATGAAGCTACGCTGATTGGTCAAGTGAAACGCGTTGACGTCACAGCGGTCACGTGACGCCGGCCGGATGACACGTCAATCTCCCCATTGGTTATCGTCACGGTGAAGGAGACGAGTGTTGGGAAAATTTAGTAGACGAGCATCTTTACCGGCCCTATTGCTGCATCGCCATACTGAAGCCACGGCGGAGTAATCTCACAAGTCCCACGCCTTCAATGACCATAAGGCAATGATCAAAGACAGCATCATTACATGCTAGCACATAGGATAACATTAATGTGCGGTGAAACAAAGATGGCGATCCATGTATGCTGACCGGCCAGGTGGTAATGTACATCTTGCCTCTATATGTCCTCTTCACCTTTTACCTGTCAGTCTACCTGCAGATACCTGTCCACTTTTGCCTGCTGCCACAATCTATGCCAGCATCAAGGGCTTTATATGCCCTGTGAACACGTTTACTATACTGCATTAGATACTTGATGATCTGACAGAAGTCTTAGCTATGGGATTGGACTGCCTTATGTGACCAAACAGATGATCTGGCGGATCAAGAGGCTACTACAGCCATTAGTTGCTGCATACTACACTCTGTGAGGGATTTTGGTGAGAGTTCTTGATTTTCCCGGTCGGGAATAACTTATTGAGCCCAGCCATACTTGGAGGACAGCACCATTTACCCAATAAACACATGTTCATTTAGCCCTAGTCCAGCATTGCCATTTATAACCATAGGTCATCCCATGGGGAGCCCTCACAGTGATACTGGGTACATCCCTGTATGAACATACATATGGGGTTTGATCCCCATATCTCCTGCCCATTCTTTGGGTAGTCACGGAGTTCACCTGTGGTAATTGTACCCATCCTCACTGTGAGTGGTTTAGCCGGCGTCCGGACTGTCTGTGTTGTGGTTATGTTATGTATGTGTCCCTTGTGTGTTATCTGTTTTTTTGTTTGTTCAGGTTTTTGTGAATTTTCCTTTTGTTTGATGTGTATTCACCAACCAAAGTGCCCACTAAGGTAGTGCTCTATTGTAGCACCCGGTGGTGCACATTATGTGCAAGAGCTAATGCCCTGCATGTGGATGCATTCAATGCGTGTTGAAGCAGTGTTTTAATTAAACAATAAATATATTATACTTTTTGAATATACATACCCTGGTGTTGACTTATTGTTGCCCGAAGTAGCCACTATTTTGGGTCCCAGTAGCGATACAGGGGTCCATTCTTCTTTTGTGTGCATTGGAGGATAGGGCCATGGAGGAGTATGTTGCAAACGCACTCTCTCGAGGTTTCGTCAGTAAATACTCATCTTCTGTTGGTGCTGGTTTCTTCTTTGTGAAGAAGAGTGGTGAACTGAGACCTTGTATTGATTATTGGGGTTTCAATCATTTCATGATTAAGAATGCCTATCCGATTCCGTTGATTGCGGAGTTATTTGACCGCCTCAAGGGAGCAATGGTTTTCACAAAGCTTAATTTTAGAGGGGCATACAATCTCGTGAGGATTAAGGAGGGCGACGAGTGGAAAACTGTGTTTAATACCAGAACAGGCCATTATGAGTACCTCGTAATGCCTTTTGGCCTTTGTAACGCCCGGGCAGTTTTCCAGGAATTTATTAACTATGTCTTCTGAGATTTGTTGCAGTTATGTGTGGTGGTTTATCTCAACGATATCCTCATATTTTCCAAGTTCCGGGAGAGCCACCACACAGATGTCTGTCATGTGCTTCAGAAACTAAGAGATAATCTCTATTGTAAATTGGAGAAGTGCAAATTCCATCGTGAACAGGTTAAATTCCTGGGCTATGTCACTATGTCACTTTTCCAAGAAATTGTCACCTGCGAAGTGCAATTACGAGATTGGTGACAGAGAGATGTGGGCGATCATTTTAGCCCTGAAAGAATAAAGACATCTCCTCAAAGGTACCACTGTGCTGGTTCTCATTTTTACTGACCTTAAGAATCTCACATTCTTGTCTGAGGCTAAACGCCTCTCTCCCAGAAAGGCGCGATGGGCTCTTTTCTTGTCTAGTTTCAACCCATACCCAATGGAGAGAGGCCCTGGGCCCACCTGTCTATGGATTTCATTGTGGAGTTACCCAACTCCCAGGGCAACACAGGTATCCTTATGGTGGTTGACCGGTTCTCGAAAATGTTGCATTGTATTCCACTTAAGAAGTTGCCCACGTCTAAGGAACTGGCTTCCATTTTTGCTTGGGAGATCTTTCGCTTACATGGGCTACCCAAGGTGATGGTCTCGGACAGGGGTAGTCAGTTTGTGTTCCGGTTCTGGTGAGCCTTTTGTGCACATTTGGGAATTCAGCTTGCTTTCCCCTCTGCGCATCACCCGCAGTCTAATGGGGCTGCAGAATGTGCCAATCAGTCCTTGGAGCAATTCCTACGGTGCTATATTTCTGACCATCATAACAACTGGTCAGACCTCTTACCGTGGGCGTAGTTTGCTCAAAATAGTGCCTTGAATTCTGCTTCCTCATTGACCCCATTTATGGTGAACTATGGTTTTCAACCTTCCATGTTGCCTGACTTGTTTGTTCCGCAGACTATTCCTGCATTAGAGGAGCATCTCCGTGGTCTTCGTTCCACTTGGGCACAAGTCCAGGAGGCTTTGTGACATGCTAATGATAGGTACAGACTCCATGCTGACCCCAGACGCCTGCCTGTGCCTTCCCACCAGGTTGGGGTCAGGGTCTGCCTGTCATCTCGCAACCTCCAACTTCGTGTTCCCTCTCTGAAGTTTGCACCTCAGTTTATTGTGCCTTTCCGTATTCTTTGCAGGATTAACCCAGTGGCATTACGCATTAGACCTTCCTTCTAATATGTGTATCTCAAATGTCTTTTATGTCTCCTTATTAAAACCTTTGTTGACTCCCATAGGTTTTGTGGGCCGTAGTACCTGGTGCATTGGAAAGGGCACTGTCCGGAGGAACGTACATGTCCCTGTCCTCCTCCATGATTTCAATAGACTTTTCCCCTTAAGCCTGGTGGTCCTCCGAGGGGGAAGGGTCATTGAGGAGGGGGTACTGTCAGGGCTGGGCTCAGCCCTTCCTTCTCAAAGCTGGCTGCTCAGCTGTCGGCTAATTGCCAGCTCCTTTCTCTCCACACTGACTCACCTGTTGATGATATCCTGCTCGTCAGCCCTGCCTACTAAAGCCGTCCAGCCCAGATGATCTCTGCCTTCACCTTGGTCACATCTCTAGAGACGCTCTCCTGTGTTCCTGTTAAAGACTTGCTTGGCTGAAATTCCTTCTGGCTCCAGATCCTCCTTGCTGTTCTACTACGCTCATCTCTGGCTCCCTGACGTCTTGGATAGTCTGACTATCTGGTTCCTGGACTCTGGCTATGTTTTGACTATGTTTACTCTGTTTACCTTATTATTATTATTATTATTATTAATAAACAAGTGTGATTTAACTGTACTTCTGTCTCAGTCTGATTCATTGTTTCTGACACATACCAATTCAAACAAAATAAATAAACATGAGAATGTCTAAACATTTGCAATTGCAACAATATATTGAGCAAAGTGATGCATTATCTGACAGGAAGGCAGGGGTGCCAATATTTTTGGCCATGGCTGTGTATGTGTGTGTATATATATATATATATATATATATATATATATATATATATATATATTTATGGTCGGAGCCCTATGTCCGATATGGACCTAGATAACATTTGTAGTTAACATAAAACTTACCATCGGAAATAGACCTGGAAGTGTGGACTTACCATATGAAATGGACCTGAAAGTGTGCCTTGGTCTGCTGGTCGGTATGCCAGAATAAGGGGGCATACCCTGGTTTAAGAAATGATTATTCTGTAGAGAGAAATGAATGAAATGAATGAATAAAATGAGAGCCTTGAAATGGGGATGGGAGGGTGGGTATCGCGCACAGGAAACCGACAAGCACCACAGGTGAGCGGGCTGCTTAAATACCCCCCGGGCTCCTCCCATAAATTCAGGCCAGCATACTGGCCTTCCTACTTATGGTCGGAGCCCTATGTCCGATATGGACCTAGATAACATTTGTAGTTAACATAAAACTTACCATCGGAAATAGACCTGGAAGTGTGGACTTACCATATGAAATGGACCTGAAAGTGTGCCTTGGTCTGCTGGTCGGTATGCCAGAATAAGGGGGCAAAAACATTCAGGTAGGGGTGTAGTTTTATTAGTTTTGGCTTTATTTATTTGAGCAAGTTTGGTGAATGCTTGTGCCGTTTCCACCTAAGGAGTGGGGATGTACCGGGCGAGGTAGGCAAAGTTTTACCTGCTAGGTCTCTTGATGACGTGGTCTGGGACCCATGCCGAAATGCTGCCAAGGCTGCCCTAATACTAAAGAGTGACCGGAGTGCTGACTGGGGTCGAGGTGTAGGCAGCATAGAAGAAGCCCCAGGTGTTTGATGAACTGGCGGGCACTCGAGGGTTGCCCGAAAAGGTAATAGGGGACTAGAGTTTGATTGTTCCGGTATGAGTGACAGTAGGCGGTCGAGTATGGTTACTGGCTACCGGACGTTGTTTATTTTACAGAAATGGATGTCTTTCCTGGAGCTTGCTTGCTGGGTTTTGGACACTGCAGGGTGGAGGATAAATGGTGTTGGCAGTGAGCCAACTACACAGAACTTGGCCTGCGGGATTGCTACGGGTGAACTCGCTGGGCCACCAGAAGCCGTGGTAGGCCAAGTAAATGGCTGCTTGTATGACCAAACTGGGGAGAAGGCCAAATAGCGAACTGGTTAATATAGTAGACATGTCCCAGAAGATGGCAGCCTGGAACGAACGTGAAGTGGACATTAAACTGGTGTTGCCAAGATAATTACTCCAGTCTGCGCAGGAAGGACATAACAGAGCGATGCGGAGCTGGCTTCATTAAGAGGCTCGCCTCGGACCGGATGTTGGTGGCAAAGCCACGGCCTGTTCTGTCCCGATAAGTCCCTGGAGTTTAAGCGGCTGCCATGACCGGGTGTAGCTTGAAGAGGGAGGAAGTCCGGGTAAACCCAGGGTTTAGGAGTGTCTCTGGGGGCCATGTACCTGTAAACTGATGATGGCCAAAAATTGGCGCGATGCCTGTGGTGGCTATGGCATCTGTCGCTACCTGGGGTTACAAGGGCGACGTAGGTGATAAGACCCTAGAGTTAAAGTATAATCATTGATACACCGATCCACGTAGTACGGAACTTTCCGACATTGATAGGTCCGCTTTTTTTTTTTGGAAAGACTGCATCTACTTGTTAGTACACACCCGTGTATGGGTGAAGTCTTGGGGAACTTACCTGATACGGGTCAGCTTGTCAAGGGGGAAGCTGGCCTACGTGGTGTCCATTAATTCGGAGGAGGTTATTTTAGACCTCGGTTCTGGATTGATGAGTTTTAGAGACTACAAGCTGAAGGACATAAGGGTATTACCAGGGAGTCAAGTTGTGTCTACGTAGTACCTGGCTGCCTGTGCCAGTAAAAGTGAATTTGATAGGCCGTAGAAAACCATAGAGGGCCAGGTAGATGGCTGCTTGTATGACTAGACTGGGGAATGTCTGAGGTTTTTGACATGTGCCTGAAGATGGTAGCTGTGACGGGCAAGCGTTTGCCGTTAGCTATGGACTGATGCTTCTGGACGCCACGTAGAAAGGATCCTACTGTATGAGCCGTAAACACGGATGACTCTCTGGGGTCCTGTGAGGGCAAGAAATGCTGGATGCTGGCTAGGTATAGCCTGATGGTGTTATGAGGAGCCAGCTGTGTGTGGCAATACGATACCTGGTGCGGGGTGGAACCTGAACTCAACTGACCTAAGCGAGAAATGACACAGAAATTGATGAGTGGCTCGTATGAAAAAAGCCACTGGAGACAAGTGGCCGATTAAGTGCCATTGAAGAATGATGTGTGACTGATTGTGTGCCACTGGAAATGTGTTTGTACCGATTGCAAGAAGTCATGCCAAGATGCGAGCCCTGCAATGATTGCAAGAGTTGTGCCTAATTACGTGCTTGCAATAATTGCCAGGGGGTTTGTGTCAATGGAGATGTGTTTGCCGTGACTGCGAGAAGTCCGTATTACTGCATGTGCTTGCACGGACTGCAAGGAGTTTATACTTGGATGCGTGTTTGCAATGATTACAAAAGTTGTGTTTGGATGCGTGCTTGCCATGATTGCAAGAAGTTATGCTTGGGTGTGTCCCTGCAACATTTGCAAGGAGTTGTGACTGGATGCGTGCTTGCAATGATTGCAAGAAGTTATACTTGGATGCATGCTTGCGACTTTTGCAAGAAGTTATGCTAAGATGCGTGTCTTGTAATGATTGTGATTTGTGCTTGAATGTGTGCTTGCAACGATTGCAAGGAAGTTCCTGTCGGTGGAGATGTGTTTTGTAGTGACTGTGAAAAGTTCGTATTGCTGCCTGTGCTTGCCAGACTGCAGGAGTTAAGCTTGGATGTGTGCTTGCCATGATTGCAAGAATTTGTAATTGGATGCGTACTTGCAACGATTGCAAGAAGTTATGCTTGAATGCATGCCCGCAATGTTTGCAAGAAGTTTTATGATTGGATGCGTGTTTGAAATGATTGCATGAAATGCTTGGATGTGTGCTTGCAACGATTGCAAGAAGTACTGTTTGGATTCGTACTTGCAACGATTGCAAGAAGTCATGATGGGATGTGTGCTGGCAACAATTGCAAGAAGTTATGTTTCGATGTGTGCTTGCAGTGAAATGCAAGAAGTTGTATTTGGATGAGTATTTGTAACGATTGCAAGAAGTTATACTTGAATGTGCTGTGACTATGAGGGGGTATAGTAGTGAGGCGGAGGTTTCAACGAATGAATCGGGACTATGACTGAGCTTCGAAGGAAGACGGGGTGTGGCCCCCCCCTTTTTTTTTTTTTTATTTGACTGACCTAGAGGAAATGACAGATGACAACCAGTGGAGGGTTTGACTACCTGCTATGAAAGGTAAATTGTAACATGTTTAAGCAACAGGTGCATGGCATTAAATAAATGAGTGAACTGTTTGTGCCATGACAGAGGCACGAATCGGTGTGCCATGACTGGGCCAATGAGGCCACGCCTACTGGGGTTTTGGCGGGATGAATCGATGTCTGACGGTTGCCCTGAACTTGAATCGGGGTGCGGCATGCGACAACGAAATGAATGAAATGTTTGCCTTAGAGTGAAATGAATGAAAAACGTTTCGCCATGACAGAGACACGATTCGGTCGTGCCGCAGCTGCGACTGACGGCGAGCCGGACTCTGGAGCATGTACTGAAATGAGGCAAAAGAAACACTGGTGCATGCCGGAATAAATTGGTGCATCACGGGTGCGACTGGATTTGAATTGGAGTGCGGTATGTAACAGTGAAATGCTTGCCCTGGCAAAGGCACGAATTGGTTATGCCGCAACTGATAGCTAACCAAGTTCTGATGCTGGTGTTGGCTGAAGTCGGTTGGACTATGGAGTACGAATGAAATGAGGCCAAGACAACTGGGGCGCGCCGGGACGAATCGGTGCATCTGGGTGCTGCTGGATTCGAATCGGGGCGCGGTATGTGACAGTGAAATGAGTGAAATGATGAAATGAATGAAATGATTCGTCATAGTAGAGGCACGTGCCATGACAGAGGCACGAGTCGATCATGTCGCGATTGCAACTGACAACGACCGGACTCCGGAGCATGTACTGAAATGTGGCCGAAAATACCTGGGGCACGCCGGGACGAATCGTTGCATCATGGATGCGACTGGATTCGAATCGAAGCGTGATTCGTGACAGTTGAAATGATTCCCATGACAGAGGTACGAATCGGTGAGCCGCAAACTACGACTGACAACGAACCGGACTCTGGAGCATGTCCAGAAATGAGGCCGGGCCCTGGGGCACGCCGTAACGAATCGGTGCATCGAAGATGCGACTGGATTCGAACCAGAGCGCGGTAAGTGCAGGTGTAACATTTGTTGCCATGACAGAGGCGCGAATCGATCATGCCGCTATAGCGACTGACTGCGAATCGGACTCTGGAGCATGTACTGAAATGTGGCAAATACCTGGGGCACGCTGAGACGAATCGGTGCATTTCCATGCGACTAAATTCGTATCGGAGTGTGCTATGTGGCAAATGAAATGATAACCATGACAGAGGTACGAATCGGTGAGTCGATATATATATATATATATATATATATATATATATATATATATATATATATATATATATATATATATATATATATATATATATATATATATATATATTTTTTTTATCGACTGCTTATGACGTGACTCTGGAGCATGTACTGAAATGAGGCCGTAACTACTGGGGCACACCGGAGCGAATCGGTGCATCTTTTAGGTGCGACTGGATTCGAATCGGAGCGCGGTATGTGACTGAAATGAGAAATGATTTTGAAATGGTTTGAAATGATAGAAATGTATCTAGAAATGTTCAGAAATGAGAATGATTGGTATCAAACTGACGTGGTTCGATAAGATTGTGAACTGCGAATCGCTATGGCTGTCTGCTGACTCATGTTTTTAGCAGTTTAGACATGCCTGAAATGAAGCGACGCACGCGTCGCGGTGGTTTCCTTAAATAACACGAAATGGTTGCATAACGATAGTGCGAGTGATATACATTGCGGTTACGTACGTAAAAGTTGCGGGTGCTTCGTAAGTTTGATATCACGGTTTAGTGACATGATATCTAACAATGCGTAAAACAAAAAGTCCGACGGGACCCTACCTGCGACAGCCAAGTCAGGCGCGTGGTACGAACGGTACGGATCGGTAAACACTGACGCTCTCGAGCACGAAATAGCAAATGCGGGAACTTCGTGAGACAACAACTTGCGGACGTTTGGTATTCGGATAGTCGGCCTAGTGACGTAACGTATCGCGCACAGGAAACCGACAAGCACCACAGGTGAGCGGGCTGCTTAAATACCCCCCGGGCTCCTCCCATAAATTCAGGCCAGCATACTGGCCTTCCTACATATATATATATACACACCGTATATCATACAATGTGTGTGTGTTTGAGTTTTGGGGTGCACACCCCAATGCAATAGGCGGTGCACACCTATGAGCATGTGTTTTTCTGTGCAGGATAGTACAGTGCTGGCTTCAGCAAGGTGCTTGCTCTTTTTTTTCCAGCTTGAATTGTTAAAGAGTTACACTTTGTTCATGTCACTGCACTGCACCATACATCACACCATTGTTGTAGAAAAATGCAGGTCACCGTTGATGCAATTAGATCCAAAAGAAAAAATGTATTATATTGCAGCTTGCCAATATTTAAATGTGATTGATGCATTCATTTTCTTTTTTTAGGCTCTATTTCTTCAATTTTCATCTGGTGATCCAGCCAGAAAGTCTGTTGTTTTTCAAAAGCACAAACTCTCCAGCGGAATGTATCAGTTTACATGGATGAGACAAACGATTTGACGCAGGGGTGTAAAAAATTATCAGCTTTTATTTATTCATGTAAAACCTTTATCCCCGAGAAAAAAACTTTGCTGTAACTAATTATAAAGTATGAGATGGAGTTTGGCATCAGTTTGTTAGTGTATATGAACCTGCTAATACATATAACACCCCCCCCCCCCCCAGACTGACAATGCTGCTGTCTGCTGTGCCCCCTGTACTCACTCCTGGAGAGTTGTGTCTGAATAATAGAGGAGGTATTTTACTGGTCAGATCATAAGGTAAAAACAGAGGGATAAAAGCCAAAGAAAAGAAAACTGATGCAGCCCCCACATCTTATGATTGGTAAGCTTCAATATAATACATTTTTGGTTTTGAGTTTAATACCACTTTAAAGATTGACTGTAGGTTCACTTCATTCAACACACATTCATCAACATACTGTTTATTAATCACCAATGTTTACCAGGTAAAACATTTGCCAATATCAAATTCATCTTGCAGTTTTTCTGTTGAATATACATTAATGCTGGGGAATGCATCAAAGTGAATCTGAATTGGTTTATACATACATTGTAAAGTATGTCTTTATGAGAAAAACAGAAATCTGATTAATCTTTCTAATGCTCTGTTTTTGTATGTAACAGAGTTCAGTTAACTAACCTAGCGACCTTCTCCTAGATGAAACAAGCACTTGGTAGGAATTGGAATTGCAGATACTGTATAGATTAAGATGTGAATCAATAAGATAAATGTGTTTAATGATCAGATATTTATTTGATGCATACTCTCTATTAAAATTCTATATAAAAGAATGACTACAGCAAAGAACAGACATCAGCAGTTGCCTAGGCATTTGTCTTCTTGATGTGCTTCTAGTTTTCTCAGTGATAATGATTTAATGTGTTTAATTCTCTCTTTTAATATCACAACGAAAAGGAAACAAAATATTTCTCTGCTTTGTTATAACTAGAATTTTAGGTATGGTATTTTTGCTGCAGCAAAATGGTGCCAAAAAAAAAATTATTTTAACATTTAGCAGGTGAGAAGAGAAACTAAAACCCAGAACTCTTTAAAAAACAGTACATTGTACAATGCAAAGTAAATATACAGCTCTACTCACCAATAAACAATAGATAAGTGAAGCAACAATTAATAAATGAGTGTACAATAACACCCCATGAATAATATATACTGTTTCCATATAAATAATCAGAAATGTCCTACAGTTCACCAATAGAAAGTACTGATAGCATTCAGGCCTGATTCACACTAATGTGATTTCAGATGTGATTTGAGTCGCACAGAATCACATGATAATGGGAATCACATTGTTTTCAAGGGTGCCCATTCACATCAATGCAACACAGCATGATGCAATTTTGGAAAAGGGTCCTGCACTACTTTAAAGAGATTTCAGCACGATTTTGACCCCATAGAATAAGCAAATTACATCCAAAACACAACCAAGTAGCAATCAAGTCGCACTACACAACTGTACTAAAAATGGAAGAAATCATGAATAATCTTGAATGTAGAATCCAACACTGCTGTATTAATTAAACAAACTACTTTTCAGTGGCAATTGCATATTAAGGGGGCTATTTATAACAGGGAGTGGATACTGCACTCTGCTGTACAATACAGAATTATCCTACATTATGGTATATAATTTACATCCTATTTACTGTATATAATGCAGGCCATAGTATGGAGCCTCTAGTGCAGAGATATGCAATTAGCAGAACTCCAGCTGTTGCAAAACTACAAATCCCATCATGCCTCTGCCTGTCTATGTCATGCTTGTGGCTGTCAGAGTCTTGCTATGCCTCATGAGAGTTGTAGTTCTGCAACAGCTGGAGGTCCGCTACTTGCATATCCCTGCTCTAGTGTGTCATGTAGTTCTATCTGCCTAATGCTGCAGAGAGAATGTTGTGATTGGAAGAGAGGCCAGTCTATAGGCATATCGTAGCTCTCTCACATTGCCCATATTTATAAAATATCTGAATGATCTGATAATTGGGAGTAAAATGGCATAGCTCCACCCACGGTAACAGAACGGGAAAACTTGGCCGCCAGCGTGAGTTGCACGCCTCACTCTGAAAGCCGATGGGTGGAAGAGAACATCTATGCAACTCCATATGAGACATCTGGGCCACGCCTACAGAGCGGCAATATGATAAAAGTGGGTCACGCAATATGATAAAAGTGGGTAACGCCTGGTTAATGAAACAATTTATGTCCCAATCAATGTTCATACCAAACGATGAGTAGGACTTGAGTTCATGTATCCAAGACCCCACTGGTACTCAATTCCAAATCAATTTGTTCCACATTGGAGGGGAGATTCTTGCTTATGTGGGGTATCTCTTCTTGAAACGTTTTGGATACATGAACTCAAGTCCTACTCACCGTTTGGTATGAACGTTGATTGGGACATAATTTGTTTCATTAACCAGGCATGACCCACTCTTTTTCGTGTCTTATTTTATCATATTGCTTGTACACATCTATGAATAGTTTCTAAGAAAAAGATCAATTGTTCATGGAACATACACTCTATGATAAGTCATTTTGTAGCATTTTACATTTGCCTTATACGTGTGCATGGTTTCATCATCCTATTTTATTATGCTTAAAGACTACCTTTGTGTGGGTATTATTTTCTATTATGGTTTTATAGTCTTATCTAATTCATTATATTCATGTTTTAAATGCTGGTCTGTTTTAGATCCATTTTTAGTGTCACCGCCATCTGTTTCTCTCCATTTGTAGTCATGCTAGCTCATTATCCCTAGTGAGGCTTGAATGCCTCCCATTGGAGATCCGGAGCTGATTGATCTGGTGACATGACGGCAATGACGCTCACGTGCTCTTTGGGGAGTCACTTGATGGAAGGACCTATGAGATTCTGGCGGGTCTCGCGGGAGGGTCGTTGTCATGTTCACACTATTACATGATGGCAGTGGTACGCCCCCTCCGTGGGCACGGCCCAGATGTCTCATATGCAGTTGCATAGACGTTCTCTTCCACCCATCAGCTTTCAGAGTGAGGCATGCAACTCATGCTGGCGGCCTGCTTTTCCAGGTTCTGTTACTGTGGGTGGAGCTATGCCGTTTCACTCCGATCACTCCGATCACTCCCAGATCATTCAGATATTTTATAAATATGGGTAATGTGGGGGAACTACGATATGCCCCGGTTGAAGTCCATTGGGACGAAACACATGCTTGCATGCACTGTTCCCCACATTGCTTTTTAACCTTGTGATCACGTTTCTGTATACATCTGTGAATCGATGTTTGTACTTTTTTTATAATAAATCCCCCTTTTGACCTGCACCATATGGAGCCTTTTTGTTTTTCATCATATTTATGCTGGTCCGGGTGAGAACATCTTTTTACCCACTATCCACATCCAGATCAATCTCCAACTGGGTTCCAGTTCCATCAAGTCCCATGCAGCGTTGGACTCCCAGGCTTTGGCCGATACAAGCCCGATTGACTCACTGCAGCTGGCATGCGAGTCCACTCCATCCGGTAAGAGTATATATCTTATTTTCTTGGTGGAAGATGCACTATCTCTGGCGTCCTAACGGCTAGCCACTTTTTATTCCACTATCTAAGTGTCACCTCAAGAGTGGATCCCAAGCCCTTGACATTTACGGACATTTGTTCTAGCAAGCTCACTACAGTGGTGAATTTACGTTCTCACTGGTTTTTTGTCACTGGACTTTATCAATATCAATTTTTTATAATTCATAATTTTTTCAGTATACATAATTATTTTATGTTCATTCATTTTTAATGCACTGTATTATGCTGTTTCTTTGATGGTTTTCTAGTGCTACACTGTGTTTTCACATATTTCTTTGACTTTGTTTTAGTGTTAGCAGCTTTGCATATGATTGGTTAAGCGTGGTAAATTCCCAAATCCTAATACAAGTTCAGTGACAGATTCTTTAATCCTTATTGATTGTCTCTATTTATTATCAGGCTGACACTTACTGTATATAAACACTTATGCACACACGTACACACGGTCGGACTTTCCGGCATACTTGGTCCGGTGGACCAGAGTGTGCTGGACAATCCGCCCATGTGTAGGCTCCGGCGGACTTTTCCGGCGGACTTTTTCCCAAAAGCCCACCGAACCTAGATTTGAAACATGTTTTAAATCTTTCCGTCGGACTCAGTTTCGGGCGGAAAGTCCGCTCGTCTGTGTGCTGGTCCGACGGAAAGCCTGCTCGTGTGTATGCTGGTCCAACGGACCAGATACGACACGAGGACAGGGTATTGCATTTCGCGCTCGCTGCAATAGGAAAAACAAATTTTCCTATTGCGGCGAGCGCGGGGCATACCAGGCTCTTAGGTCTAGTATAGATTATAAAGGGAACCCCCCCTACGCCGAAAAAACGGCGTGGGGTCCCCCCCTAAAATCCATACCAGACCCCAATCCGAGCACGCAGCCTGGCCGGTCAGGAAAGGGGGTGGGGACGAGCGAGTGCCCCCCCTCCTGAACCGTACCAGGCCGCATGCCCTCAACATGGGGGGTGGGTGCTTTGGGGGAGGGGGGCGCCCTTCGGGGCCCCCCCACCCAAAAGCACCTTGTCCCCATGTTGATGAGGACAAGGGCCTCTTCCCGACAACCCTGGCCGTTGGTTGTCGGGGTCTGCGGGCAGGGGGCTTATTGGAATCCGGGAGCCCCCTATAATAAGAGGGCCCCCAGATCTCGGCCCCCCACCCTATGTGAATGAGTATGGGGTACATGGTACCCCTACCCATTCACCCAGGGAAAAAGTGTAAATAATAAAACACTACACAGGTTTTTAAAATATTTTATTAAACAGCTCCGGGGGGGGATCTTCCTCCGGCTTCGGGGTCTTCTTCCGTCTTCGGGGGTCCCTCCGGTTCATCTTCACCCGGCGTCCGGTTGGTTCTTCTCCGCTCTCTTCTCCCGGTGTTCCAGTTCTTCGGCCGGCTCCTCCGCTGTGTTCAGGTAGCTCTCTTGCCAGCAGAGGTCCGGACTTCTGGGCTTCTTGTCTTCTGGGCTTCTTGTCTTCTCTTCTCTTCTCCAGATGTTGACACGACGCTCTCTCCGGCTGGACTGCTCTCTGAGGGCTGCGTTGTGACTTATATAGGCGGAGACCCCGCCCCCTTTTGATATCACAGTCCCTGGGCATGCTGGGACTGTGAAGTTTTAGGGGGCGTGGTCACTGGGTGATGTTGTCCACGCCCCCTAAAACGTCACAGTCCCAGCATGCCCAGGGACTGTGACATCAAAAGGGGGCGGGGTCTCCACCTATATAAGTCACAACGCAGCCCTCAGAGAGCAGTCCAGCCGGAGAGAGCGTTGTGTCAACATCTGGAGAAGAGAAGACAAGAAGCCCAGAAGACAAGAAGCCCAGAAGTCCGGACCTCTGCTGGCAAGAGAGCTACCTGAACACAGCGGAGGAGCCGGCCGAAGAACTGGAACACCGGGAGAAGAGAGCGGAGAAGAACCAACCGGACGCCGGGAGAAGATGAACCGGAGGGACCCCCGAAGCCGGAAGAAGACCCCCGAAGCCGGAGGAAGATCCCCCCCCGGAGCTGTTTAATAAAATATTTTAAAAACCTGTGCAGTGTTTTATTATTTACACTTTTTCCCTGGGTAAATGGGTAGGGGTACCATGTACCCATACTCATTCACATAGGGTAGGGGGGCCGGGATCTGGGGGCCCTCTTATTATAGGGGGCTCCCGGATTCCGATAAGCCCCCCGCCCGCAGACCCCGACAACCAACGGCCAGGGTTGTCGGGAAGAGGCCCTTGTCCTCATCAACATGGGGACAAGGTGCTTTGGGTGGGGGGCCCCGCAGGGCGCCCCCTCCCCCAAAGCACCCACCCCCATGTTGAGGGCATGCGGCCTGGTACGGTTCAGGAGGGGGGGGCGCTTGCTCGTCCCCACCCCATTTCCTGAACGGCCAGGCTGCGTGCTCGGATCGGGGTCTGGTATGGATTTTAGGGGGGACCCCAAAATCCTGAATAGGTGTCCACTGCAGTGCAACAATATCTCAGTCCATTGTTTCCCTGGGGCAGGGGACCGATGAAGTCAATCTGCCAGATCTCTGCAGGCCCCTCACCCCTTTTAATCGGCTCGGTGGATTAGTTTTGCAATGGCCATTGTCCCACTACTCCACACACTGTACAGTTCCCTATTACAGTCTTTACTATGTCCATGGATATAGGCAATCCTCTCTGCTGTGCCCATTCATATGTTGCTTTCTGCCCCAAATGTCCAGATTGCTTGTGGGCCCAGTTGGCCAAGTTAATCAAGACAGGATCAATTGGCACAACTGCCTTCACTTTAGCGATTTAATCTGCAACTCTGTTATAGTTCTCAAAGTCTGGAACTAGGGGCACATGTGCATCAACATGCCCCACTTTTATGGTGCGAGAGTGAGCTTCCTTCCAGATGTAATCCCAGACTTCCTTGCCTCCCCACACCACCTTTCCATGAATCATCCATTCATTGGACTTCCACGTGGGCATCCAAGTTGTCAGTCCTTTAAAAACTGTCAGTGTAGATAGTGACATGGGAAGAAGGATCCTCCTGAAGAGTCATCACTGCTTTCAGCTTTCAACTCTGCATACTGACTGGACCCTCCAATTCTGGTCTACTGACTGTGTCAGTACTTGGGTTGTAGGCTGCTGCTGTCCATTTAGACGAGGCGACTATGCCTGAACCGTCAGTGAACCACGTTGACTCCTTCATGTCTTCTGACAGAGACTCAAATGGTTGAGCCTCTTGAGTGAGGGTGACTGCAGCACAGGAATTTCTTCTTCTGGCTGGGTGCTGGTAAAAGTAACAAGCCCTGCCAACTGTTTTGAAATGTCTCTAACATCCCCAGCTGCAATACCCTCTCTTTCTTGAAGGTACCACTTCCATTTCATCAGTGTTTGGCTCTGGGCTACAGCTGCCCTAGTGGTCAGTCCATTATCTCTCACCCATCCTGCTATTGGCAATGCAGTATGGATGGTGACTGTGTCCTTTCCTGTAATGGTTTCTTCATGTTGAAGTGCTGTGTAGGCCCCAAACAGGTACTTCTCTAAGGGCATGTATCTCTTCTGTGCCCCTGTCTGTTGTTTGGACCAAAATCCAATTGGTAATGCTCTCAGTCCTTTCTTTTCATTTGGCTGCCACAGACTCCAAGATATGGTACCATTCTGCTCCACTACATCCAGCTGAAATGGTACACCTTATTTTCACAGGTCCTAATTCCTGATGCTGCAAAATAGCTTCTTTAGCAGCCAGGAATGCAGTCCGCTGCTCTGAACCCCATGATAACTCAGTCTTTTTTATGGTGACATTATATATAGGCCTCAGAATCAGATGTAGGATGAACGATCTCCAGAACCCCACAACTCCAATGAACTTCTGTGCCTCCTTTTTGGTAGTAGGGGGCGACAGCGCCTCGATAGTTTGCACAACTGTCCCTGGAATTTTCCTCTGTTGCCCAGTCCACATCATTCCTAGGAATTTCACCTCTGTGGTAGGTCCTTGGACTTTGTCTCTGTTGATAGCCCGCCCTCTGTTCTCCAAGTGCTCTATCAGCAGGTGCAGTGCTTCAGTTACATCTTCTTTTGTCCCAGAGATCATGATGTCATCAATGTAGTGAAACACAGCGACTTTCAAATTCAGGGTACTTAAATCTCGGGCAATCAGTCCATGACAAATCTTTGGAGAATGAAGATAGCCTTGCGGAAGGACAGTGAAAGTGTACTTGCGGCTGTCCCACACCATAGTTAACTGGTCTCGACACTCTGGGTCTATCACAATTGAAAAGAAAGCATTAGCCAGGTCTATCACGGCATTATATTCTCCTGCCTCTTTAGCAATTTTCTCAACAATTGAGATCATATCTGGTACAGCTGACTTCAATGGAGGTGCCACTTTGTTTAGACCTCTGTAATCCACAGTCATTCTATATGTCCCATCAGGCTTCTTTACTGGGAACACTGGAGATGAGAAAGGACTTACAGCAGGTCTAAGGATCCCTACTCTCAACAGTTCTTGAATGGTCTCCCCAATTTCTTTGTGCCCTCCATGAAGTCTGTACTGCATGAGACAGACTGGCTTCTCTGGTGGAGGAATGTAGACAGGGGTCCATTTCGCATGACCTCTGACCACAGCCTTCACCGCCCTTACCAGATACGTTTTGTCAGGATACCTGAATGTGAATGTACCTCTTTCAGTCTGAATTGACTGACCTTGAAGTACATCCATCCCAAGAAAATTTTCGGGTAACTCTGATACCAAAACATTTGTCATAAATCCTAGTCCCTTGCCAATAGCCAATTTCACCCGTATCCTAACTGCTGGTGTAGTTTGCCCTCCAAAACCTTCTACATAAATCAATTCTCCTTTGTGATTGGAAGGATTTCTTTGCAAAGGTGTAACTTCGGCTCCACTATCAACTAAAGCCATTACATGTGTAGGAGAAGATGACTTCCCGCCCCATACAGTGACAGGTGCATATGGGCGTCGGTCTCCTGCTGTCACTTCCCTCATGGCTTTTACAGGAGACTCACCTTCCCTTCATAAAGGATAATGAACCTCCCATCCCCTTTTCTGATTCTCTCTAACTCCTCCCCAGGATAAAGGGATTTGGGTTTGGGTTTGGGTTCATGTTCAGTTTTTTTAATTGGTTTGGGGCTAACAGGAGGGGTCTGTTCTGTTTCTTCTAAGTCTAGGCTGATGTTATCTTCACTAGGAGTAGTGTTTCTAACCCTGACAGTTTTCCCTACTAAATGTTTCCACCTCTTCAGCATTTCTGCAGGAGAAATGCCATCTATCTCCTCTTTAGGTACTCCTGCCCTTAAATGGTCCACCCACATTTCTTTCCTAGAAATAACTAGCCTGGTTTTCTCTTCCCCTCCTGTCTTCTCTACCCCATTCCCTTTCTTCTCTGTTCTTTTCTGCTTGTATTCTTCCTGTCTGTCCTTGACCTTATCTACTGCCCTGACAGGTTTTGTTTTAGTCTCCTCTAGCTCCCCCAACTGGCTTAAAAGGGTTGTGACTTCATGAATCTTGCTGTTTAATCCCAGGCCTCCCAACAAGGGCAATAATGGAGCCCTGAGATTAAATGGCTTAGACTTCACCAGCTTAGAGCGCAGAGCAGACGTAAAGGGTTCCATATCTGGACCCATGCATTCTGGAATCCTATTTAATCCGGTTATACAACCCATCTGACGTAACCTGGAAATACCCTCTCCTATTGCTCCCTAGGAGTAGGTATTTTCCAGGTCAGTAGGACTAGCGTATACTCAAACTATTCCATCTCTCACGAGGTCTAACAGTGAAAAAGTCACACTAAACTCTCTGGCTTTTCGCATTGCCTGATGCAATTGTGGATCATGGGTTAACACTCCCATAGTCACTGCTTCCTTACCTGACATAACAACACTGTCCACCCCTTCATCCCATAAGCATAGGAGCCAACTCACTAGGGGTCCCCCAGACCTTTGTTTGTATTGTTTTGCCAGCTCATATAGTTCAGTTTGTGTAAACTCCTGTACTTCTTCAAATTTAACATCTCTGGGGTTGTGATAATGCACCTCCCCATCTGCCATATCCTCTCTATCATGTTGTTGTTTCCTATGCTTAGTAATGAGAGGTCTGGCATACTTTTTCTTTCCCACTAGCAGATCATCATGCAAAATATCAAACTCTGTCTCCTCATCCTCACTATCATTTGAGGAGAGCACATCCTCACAATCCCAATTTTGGGATGTGACAATGGCACGTACCCTGGCTTTACTAACAGGTTTACGACCCTTCCTTTTCCTTAAGGTATTAATTGATTTGGTCATGAGGGCTGCACACCGCTCTTGCAAATCATCAGCCCGACTAGCGGTTGAACGTACACACTCTGAAGCAACACCTAGCTGGTCTTTTAATACCTTAACTTCTGCCTCTGCCTTCTCCCTTTGAAGTGATTCTGTATAAATAGCATGAAGAAAATACCAGCTCACTGTGGACACTGTCCTCTTCTATTTTTTACTTAAATCCAACCCCTTAAGGCTAAAATCTACAAAATGATCTGAGACTTTATCACCTCAAATCAGGTTCAAGGGAGAAGCATACTTCACAAATTCTTTAGCAAAAGGCTCCCACTTATTGTCTCTGGCCCAGATAGGTAAGCTGCGCACTTCCTTCTGGCCACCAGAATCCTCTGCAACCTTGCTTTTCCTAAACAGCTTATGCAGCATTCACTTGAATTATAGCACAGATCGCGGCACGAGCCCCCAAATGTTTTGCTTGCATCTATCTAGCAAGATTACTCTGTGGTATAAGCAAGGAAGCTGAGACTTCTGCAGTGTGTAAATTTGCTTTTACTATACAAAGATGCTGTACATACAAAACTATTACAATATTAGAAATACAATACAAGACTGACAGATATCTATAACAAGCAAAATGCCTAGCAAATGAACAGCCTATGGTCTATAACAGTACAAATGCAATTAAAGGTTACTTATCTTCTGTTACTGTATGTTTGTGATCTCCATTGGCAATGGTTCTTCTGGAAATCAGGCACTTTTCTTCTGTCATGAGTGACTTCTGATCTTACAGCATGATGATGTGTGTCCCAGTCTCTACTCACCCCTTTTTATTTGTACAAGTTTGTTGACAAAAGTTAATGGTTACAAACTTGTTTCAATAACAACTGACTAACAGTCATTCTTTCAGTTTGAGAGACCCTCTCTTACTTGCTTACTGTAGCTACAGAGACAATAGCCTATTCAAACTGTCAATTGAATACAACAATGGTATCTAACCCCATTGTATGAAACAGCATTTTTTTGAGAAATCTACTCAAGCCAAAAACTGACAGTAATCTGACCATCTCATTGTAATAATGTCCCATGTATCTTATGTCTGATTAATATAAAAAAATCATATTTTTAACAAACGCAACACAGAGTTGATTGAAAAAAACTAGCAGTGTGTACTAGACTTAAGAGACTATAGTGGGAGGGGCTGAGATTCCCTTCTGATGTATGCAAGATGGCAGAGGGAGGACACGTGGATGCACAGCAGCACTGTGCAAAGAAGGCATGTAGCATTATAATTTTATGAAAGTACACACTGCACTAAACATGAACCTAAAAAAGAGAGGAGCAAAGCAATTAATAGATGTTTCTTTAACCACTTGCCTATTGAGCACTTTTACTCCCTTCCTGCCCAGGACAATTTTCAGCTTTTAGCGTTGTCACATTTTGAATGACAATAACACGGTCATGTACCCATATAATTTTTTTTTTCATTTTTTTTTCTTTCTTTTGATGGTTTTTGCTACACATACAAAAAAGACCAAAAATGTTGAAAAAAAAAAACATTTTCATAATTTGTTCTAAATATTTGCAAACAGGTAATTTTTCTCCTGCACTGATGGGCACTGATGGTCACTTATGTGTAGGCACTGGTGAGGCAGCACTGATGGACACTGATAAGTGGTAATGATGTGCACTGATAGGTGGTACTGATGGGCACCGATAGGTGGCACCGATGGGCACTGAGGTGGCACTGGTGGACACTGATGAGGAGGCACTGATGAGACTGCATTGATGGGCTCTGATAGATGGCACTGATAGGCAGCACTGATAGGTGACACTGATTGGCAGCACTGATTGGCAGCACTGGTGGGCACTGATTGGCAGCACTGGTGGGCACTGTTGGGACTGCACTGATAATCAGTACACTGATAATCAGTGCCCTGATTATCAGTGCTGATGTTCTTTTAACACAACCTGGTTATCAGATCTATTCTTCTCTCCTTACGCTGTCAGTGTCAGGAAAGAAAAGAAGTGGTTAAACCACTGGAGCAGCTGCAGAGAATAGTATTACTCAAGGCAGGAGGGGAAGGGAAGGGAGGGGCGGGGCGGGGAGGAGATCAACTTCACAGTTCACCCACAGACTATGGAAATGAAAGAGAGAGAACGAGGGGAAGAGATGCTTAGGAAAGAGCAGGATGAAGAAGGCACATAATCTGACCATGTGATCATGAATCAGCAGCCATGATAAGCATGGTCAGTACACACAGGGAAACATAGGAACTAGGGATGAGCTTCGAGTTTGAGTCGAACTCATGTTCTACTCGAACATTGGCTGTTCGCAAGTTCGCCGAACAGCGAACAATTTGGGGTGTTCGCGGCAAATTCGAATGCCGCGGAACACCCTTTAAAAGTCTATGGGAGAAATCAAAAGTGCAAATTTTAAAGGCTTATATGCAGGTTATTGTCATAAAAAGTGTTTGGGGACCTGGGTCCTGCCCCAGGGGACATGGATCAATGCAAAAAAAAGTTTTAAAAACGGCCGTTTTTTCAGGAGCAGTGATTTTAATAATGCTTAAAGTCAAACAATAAAAGTGTAATATCCCTTTAAATTTCGTACCTGGGGGGTGTCTATAGTATGCCTGTAAAGGGGCGCATGTTTCCTGTGTTTAGAACAGTCTGACAGCAAAATGACATTTTGAAGAAAAAAACACATTTAAAACTACCCGCGGCTATTGCATTGCCGACAATACACATAGAAGTTCATTGATAAAAACGGCATGGGAATTCCCCACAGGGAAACCCCGAACCAAAATTAAAAAAAAAAAATTATGTGGGAGTCCCCCTAAATTCCATACAAGGCCCTTCAAGTCTGGTATGGATATTAAGGGGAACCCCAGCCAAAATTAAAAAAAAAAAAGACGTGGGGTTCCCCCTAAATTCCATACCAGACCCTTCAGGTCTGGTATGGATTTTAAGGGGAACCCCGCGCCAAAAAAAACAAAAAAACGGCGTGGGGTCCCCCCAAAAATCCATACCAGACCCTTATCCGAGCACGCAACCTGGCAGGCCGCAGGAAAAGAGGGGGGAACGAGAGTGCGGCCCCCCCCCTCCTGAACCGTACCAGGCCACATGCCCTCAACATTGGGAGGGTGCTTTGGGGTAGCCCCCCAAAACACCTTGTCCCCATGTTGATGAAGACAAGGGCCTCATCCCCACAACCCTGGCCGGTGGTTGTGGGGGTCTGCGGGCGGGGGGCTTATCGGAATCTGGAAGCCCCCTTTAACAAGGGGACCCCCAGATCCCGCCCCCCCCCCTGTGTGAAATGGTAAGGGGGTACTTACCCCTACCATTTCACTAAAAAACTGTCAAAAATGTTAAAAATGACAAGAGACAGTTTTTGACAATTCCTTTATTTAAATGCTTCTTCTTTCTTCCTTCATCTTCTTCTGGTTCTTCTGGCTCTTCTGGTTCTTCCTCCGGCGTTCTCGTCCAGCATCTCCTCCGCGGCGTCTTCTATCTTCTTCTCCTCGGGCCGCTCCGCACCCATGGCATTGGGGGGGAGGCTCCCGCTCTTCTCTTCATCTTCTTCATCATCTTCTTCATCTTCTTCTTCATCTCTTCTTCCTTCTTCATTTCTTCTTCGGGCCGCTCCGCATCCATGCATGGAGGGAGGCTCCCGCTGTGTGACGGCGTCTCTTCGTCTGACGGTTCTTAAATAACGGGGGGCGGGGCCACCCGGTGACCCCACCCCCCTCTGATGCACGGTGACTTGACGGGACTTCCCTGTGACGTCACGGGGAATGCCACAGGGAAGTCCCGTCATGTCCCGTGCGTCAGAGGGGGGCGGGGTCACCGGGTGGCCCCGCCCCCGTTATTTAAGAACCGTCAGACGAAGAGACACCGTCACACAGCGGGAGCCTCCCTCCATGCATGGATGTGGAGCGGCCCGAAGAAGAAATGAAGAAGGAAGAAGAGATGAAGAAGAAGAAGAAGAAGATGAAGAAGATGATGAAGAAGATGAAGAGAAGAGCGGGAGCCTCCCCCCAATGCCATGGGTGCGGAGCGGCCCGAGGAGAAGAAGATAGAAGACGCCGCGGAGGAGATGCTGGATGAGAACGCCGGAGGAAGAACCAGAAGAGCCAGAAGAACCAGAAGAAGATGAAGGAAGAAAGAAGAAGCATTTAAATAAAGGAATTGTCAAAAACTGTCTCTTGTCATTTTTAACATTTTTGACAGTTTTTTAGTGAAATGGTAGGGGTAAGTACCCCCTTACCATTTCACACAGGGGGGGGGGCCGGGATCTGGGGGTCCCCTTGTTAAAGGGGGCTTCCAGATTCCGATAAGCCCCCCGCCCGCAGACCCCCACAACCACCGGCCAGGGTTGTGGGGATGAGGCCCTTGTCTTCATCAACATGGGGACAAGGTGTTTTGGGGGGCTACCCCAAAGCACCCTCCCAATGTTGAGGGCATGTGGCCTGGTACGGTTCAGGAGGGGGGGGCCGCACTCTCGTCCCCCCCTCTTTTCCTGCGGCCTGCCAGGTTGCGTGCTCGGATAAGGGTCTGGTATGGATTTTTGGGGGGACCCCACGCCGTTTTTTTGTTTTTTTTTGGCGCGGGGTTCCCCTTAAAATCCATACCAGACCTGAAGGGTCTGGTATGGAATTTAGGGGGAACCCCACGTCTTTTTTTTTTTTAATTTTGGCTGGGGTTCCCCTTAATATCCATACCAGACCTGAAGGGCCTTGTATGGAATTTAGGGGGACTCCCACATAATTTTTTTTTTTTAATTTTGGTTCGGGGTTCCCCTGTGGGGAATTCCCATGCCGTTTTTATCAATGAACTTCTATGTGTATTGTCGGCAATGCAATAGCCGCAGGTAGTTTTAAATGTGTTTTTTCCTTCAAAATGTCATTTTGCTGTCAGACTGTTCTAAACACAGGAAACATGCGCCCCTTTACAGGCATACTATAGACACCCCCCAGCTACGAAATTTAAAGGGATATTACACTTTTATTGTTTGACTTTAAGCATTATTAAAATCACTGCTCCTGAAAAAACGGCCGTTTTTAAAACTTTTTTTTGCATTGATACATGTCCCCTGGGGCAGGACCCAGGTCCCCAAACACTTTTAATGACAATAACTTGCATATAAGCCTTTAAAATTAGCACTTTTGATTATTCATGTTCGTGTCCCATAGACTTTAACGGTGTTTGCGTGTTCGAACGAACTTTTTTCCTGTTCGCATGTTCTGGTGCGAACCGAACAGGGGGGTGTTCGGCTCATCCCTAATAGGAACGGGTAGGATCAACCAGTTACTGTATAAATGTCCCTTGCACTACTCAGAGTAATAGGTGAATGTGTGAAAGTACAAAAAATAAATCAATCAAGTGAAAAAATCTGCAGCAAAACCTAATAGTGTTCACAGCACATACCAATAAGTAAAATGTATAATGTGATCTCGCGCAGACTTGCAAATATTCTTAAAACACATAAAGTGCAATGTGCAACCAATAAAAGTAGTGAAAACCTCAAATAAAGGGTTGAAAACACTGTGATTAGGATTAAATAGGTTTCAACAAGGGACCTTTAAAAATAATAATAATAGGCTCCAACAGGGGACATTAATAATAATAATAATGATAGGTGTAAACAAATGTCCAATACATGTGCAAAAAAGTAGGAAGAATAAATGGATGTGCAAAAAAATCGCATGTGCAAAAGATGCAAGAAAAATACATAAATAAGCACATTAAAAATAGTTCATTAAAAGGAACAGATAGTTAATGTTTTCTCGTCTTCCACAGAGAATGGTGAATACAGGAGAAATATATGTTCATGAAGTGGTGAACACGTCAAGATGAAGTCACGTGACGGGACCTAATGCGTAGGGAGTGGCTGGAATCAGACGCTTAATGGAAGTGACCTAAGGAGGCACCGAAAACGCTGTTTTTAAACTGTTCTTGCCTGTTTTTTACGTTTTGCATGTAAGAGTCCACCTAATTGTTTTCAATAAAACGCACCTTAGTCTTAAAACAATACAATGTGAAAAATCTTAGACTATAGCCTTAGAATACAGTATATAAATTATTTCGTTTTGCTGAATGTAAAGATGTCTCGCGGGATATAATTCAAATCTGGCTCCTGTTTTTAAATGAATGATAGCATAACCATGCATTCTAGATTCATAGAAAACAAATGGAAGTTAATAACCTAACCACCAGATGTTAGCCTAAGCAGATTTAGCTGAAATAGCATTTATTTAGCAGTAAAAAATGCAAGGCTTAAATGAAATGACTTGTAAATGTTTCAAAGTAGGCAGGGTAGTCATGCATTTTAAATAGATCAATCACATTGCTTAAAGTGTGTACAAGGAAGTAAGTTTTCTGTTCCTTTGGAGATCACTCAGCATTCTATATTTTCGTTCCAAAGGGTATAATGTATAACTGAATTTGAATTTGGAACAAATGCAAAGTAGCTTGCATAAGACAACGTAAAGTAATAATAAAGTCTATTACATATATTTTGTTGCAGTTGCTTAGTACGTTTAAAATTAGAAATACAAATTAATAAAGATAGACACATATACTGTATATGTGCTTATAATTTCTAGGAAAACAATTGATAAGACTGTGCTTTGATGCAAAGTGCAATCATTTAAAGCAGTTTGTAACATTTTACCTTTCATTATTCAGAACATTCCACTGCTTACTACTTGGTTTCTATGAATTTCTGAACTCTACACATGTTCTTTAACTTGCCTGTGAGACTTGTGTGATGCAAAAAAGAATAATAATGTTCATATAAGCTTCATAGAACTGGCTGAAAGTAAGTGCTTGGACCTTGGCTTAATGCCATTTCAGTACTAGGGTTTCAGTGCATTGAAAATATGTTGTCCGACACTGACAAAATGTGGAGCTCTTGATTCTGGAGGCTACTACTCTTCTTGTAGCATGCAAATAGCTAGAGGTCAGTGCTGTCTAAATTTAAAAAAGAGCAAGTGTTATATACTGCTACATACATACAGCAAGTACCCATAAAATGTTTGTATAAATGTATTTTTTAAACAAATCAATAATGTATCTTTACAGTTAAAATAGGGTTCTGTTACCTGGTTGCAGAATTCTCCATTCTCTATTTTTTTTCCATAGAGTGCATAAGGAAATACAGGGACTGTGAATGGACATTAAAGAATATTTGTTTTGATAATCACAAGTCTATTCTATCTAACCAAGTGTTGTTTACAATGATCTAGAAGTCTAGGGTACCCTTGAGAATTTTATAAAAATCCTAGGAGACAATACTTTATTAGTATAGATAAGCAATGGTATTTCAGTTTAGCTGTGCCCACTGGGGTATTAAACCCCAAAGTAAACATTAATATATTGCAGCTTAAATTAGATGCCTCCCAAAACCAAATTCACTAATGTATAGGTAGCCATATTTAAAAACCCCTAAAGAATAATATAACCAAGGCTATTCCTTCTAAAATACAGCACTATAAATAAACATAACACTGTGTTAAACTACAGGAACATTGTGTCTTAAATAAAGTTATAACCTGAAACAAACTTAAAAAAAGTCTCTTTTGTTAGAGAAAAGCAACAAAATGCCCTTAGAATTCAACTGTAGCAAGAAACTTCTCATGCTCCTGCCCATACAAAACGTCAATCTATATACTTTTCTGCAGGAGTGGAATTCTAACACCAAGAATATCAAGATGTCTTAAAATTACAGTCAGTTGACTTCTTCAATGTAAAGGCTGGAAAAGAAAAGGATTCATTATATACAGTTATTAAATTTAAGGAACAAATCAAAATAGCTATTTATCTATACAACTATCCAACCTGGCTAAAAAAACATACCTAAGGGCCAATTTATGAAGGACCAGTGTAATTGCACTAAAGACCAGGATTTTAAAGCGATTTATGCAAAAAGGCTATTCAGAAAATAAATTAGAAAGGATTTTTGAGGACGTATCTAGCCTCCTGAGAGATACTTTCTTGGATCCTGTTGGGTGTAGAGTTACTAACAAAAATGTGACTCATTGAAGTTTTATCACTGAGTTTAATGTAGAATACAGGGAAGTGAATGCAATTTTAAAGAAATATTGGCCCATCTTGGTGAACGATCCAATGTTAGGATCACATCTGCCACGAGGACCTACGTTTATTAATAGGAAGGCCCCAAATTTTGCCAGTTTTGTAGTGCGGAATGTTCTGGATCCTCCAAAAAAGGAACATCTTGACTGGAAAGGCTTTTTTCATGTGCTGTATGTGCAGTGGATGTAAGAGCAGCAAGTGTAATCTCAAAAGGAGGAAAACATCTGTATGCTCTCAGAGGGGACAAAGGTTTAAGATGAAAGATTTAATTTCCTGTAGATCCACACATCTAATATATGCTCTTCAGTGCCCCTGTGGGCTCTAGTATATAGGGAGCAGTAAGAGACTTTTGTGGAAGCATATTTAGAATGATTTGCATTTGCACATTTTAGAGCCTGTCAGAGAGACTCTAAAGGGTTGCAGTTTTGGGGCATAGAACATGTACAACCACACTGGAGGAGGATTAACAAGGTAAGGGACATAGTTACATAGTTAGTCAGGTTGAAAAAAGACACAAGTCCATCATCTAGTTCAACCAATAAAAGGGGAAGAAAAAAATCATACAATCCCATACCCACAGTTGATCCAGAGGAAGGCAAAAAACCCCAGCAAAGCATCATCCAATTTACTCCAACAGGGGAAGAAAAATCCTCCCTGATCCCTCGAGAGTAAATTGGATATTCCCTGGAGCATCTTTACCTATAAATGTTAGTATCCCGTTACATTATGTACATTTAGAAAATAATTCATACCCTTTTTAAAGCAATCTACTGAGCTAGACAGAACCAGCTCTTGAGGGAGTCTATTCCACATTTTCACAGCTCTTACTGTGAAGAAACCTTTCTGTATTCAGGGATTACATCTCTTTTCCTCCAGACATAAACAGTGCCCCCTTGTCCTTTGTGATGATCTTAAAGTGAATAACTCAACACCAAATTCACTATATGGACCGCTTATGCATTTATACATGTTGATCTTATCTCCCTTAATCTTCTCTTCTCAAGAGAGAATACATTCAGTTCCTCTAATCTATCCTCATAGCTGAGCTCCTCCATGCCACTTATCAGTAATGATGGGCTGAACAACCCCCGGTTCGGTTCGCACCAGAGCCCCTGAACAGAAAAAAAGTTTAGACCCGAGCTGCAAACTTTATTAAAGTCTATGGGACCCAACCATGAAAAGTTATTTGCCATAAAAAGGGTATGGGGGCCCGGTTACATGCATCAATATAAAAAAAAACTTTTAAAAAATGTAATTTTTAAAGGAGCAGTGATTTTAATGATGCTTAAAGTAAAACAATAAAAATTCCTTTAAATATAGTGCTTGTGGGGTCCCCTTAATATGTCTCTAAAATGGCACATCTGTAAAATGTACTGTATAGACACCTGCTGCAGCAAAACTGACATTTGTAAAGAAAAAAAAAAACACATTTAAACTGAAGCCATTGCCGGCAATACAAAAAAAAAAAGAAAAAAAAGGCATGGGGTCCTCCCCCCCATGCATACCAGGCCCTTTGGATTTGGTAGGGGTTTTAAGGGGAACCCAATGCCAATATTAACAAAAGAAAAGTGGGGTCCCCCAAAAACCATAACAAACACTTTTCTGAGCATGCAGGTGCCTCCCCTCCTGAACCATACCAGGCCACATGCCCTCAACATGGGGGGGGTGCTTTGGGGCAGAGGGGCTTTCCCCCCCCTACTCCAAAGCACCTTGTCCCCATGTTGATGGGGACAAGGACCTCTTCCCAACAACGCTGGGCAGTGGTTGTGGGTGTCTGCAGGCAGGGGACTTAATGGAATCTGGAAGCCCCCATATCCTGGCCCCCTCCCTATGTGAATGAGTGTGGGGTATATTGTACCCCTACTCATTCACCAAAAAAAGTGTCAAATATAAATGAAGACAGGAGGCAATTTTTGACAATTCCTTTATTAAAAAAATAAAAAACAATGTCCCCCGATGTAGATCCATCATCAATCATTGCTGTACCTAGTGAAAAAACAACGCTCTGCCCATGACGAACACTAACTACCATCTGTCCACTCCTCCGTCTGACAGTTCTTAAGTAGGTAAGGGGTGGGGCCACCTGGTGATGTCACCTGGTGGCACCCCCCTTGTGACATCACCAACCAGTGTATACTGGGTCAGTAATGTCACAAGAGGGCAGGGCCACCAAGTGACATTACCGGGTGGCCCCTGCCCCTTACCTATTTAAGGACTGTCAGGTGAAGGAGCAGGCATTCAGCAGTTAGCCTTCGTCAGACAGAGGTTTTTTTGGGGTTCGGCGGTGCAGCGGGCATCATGATTGATGAGGGATCTACATTGGGGTACATTGTTTTTAATTTTTTTAATAAAGGAATTATCAAAAACTGCCTAGTCTTTATTTTTGACACTTTCTTTGGTGAATGAGTGGGGGTACAATGTACCCCATACTCATGCACATGGGGGAGGGCTGGAATCTGGGGGCCTTCTTGTTATGCAACGGCCATGACAGCACACAGAGCACCAGGGATAGTGTGTCCTCCACCCAGAGTAAGGGGTAAATACTCTTACCAAAAGAAGTGGACTCACATGCCAGCGACAGTGAGTCAATCATGCTAAAACTGCCCAGTCAGCGAATGCCAAAGATAGATCCAGGGAATCCAATCAAACTCCAAGGATAGATCCAGGAAATCATGCGGATGGACGTAAGGCTGGAACTTAGATGGTGAACAGCCAAAGTGGAAAGCCAAACACTCATCAGAGGAAATATAGAAATAAAAGATGTCTCCATATGGTGTAAGTTAAAAAGGGTGGATTTATTCAAAAACCAACATTAATCCATACATATAAAAATTGTGATCACAGAGTAAAAGCAATGTGGGGAGCTGAAAGCCAAGCCCGATGCGTTTCGTCCCAATGGACTTTAACTTGGGCACACATTGGCTCCCCCACATTGCACATATTTATAAAATACAGGTATATTGGGAAACCAATCATCGTGGAGAGGCGTGCAGCGTCAACCCGGAAGAGGCGCAGCCAGCATAAGATCCACGCTTCAATCTAGAAACCTGTAAGTGGAGCAGAGCCGGTCACAAGACAGCATGAGTTCCACACCTCGATCTGGAAGACAGTGAACGGAGCAGACCCTGTCACATGAGAAAATGCATGACATCATGAGGGCATGACTCCGTCAACCAGAAAATGACGCGGCCAGCACGAAACACACCCCACTCAGAAAGCCTGTGAGTGGAGCAGCACTGGTCACATGGCAAACCACAAGACATCCAAGCCTCATTGGGGCTGGAGCTCAATCGTATCATCAATGTAGTGACCAAATGTGCCTCAAGCCTCAAGGGCAAAAATAACAAGCCTCGTTTTGGAAGCAGGACGGAAGAGACTACAAAAAGGTATAACATGCCTAGTGTCACCCTCAGGGAGGAATATATATGTGTGTATATATATATATATGTGTGTATATATATATATATATATATATAAAGTGCACATAAATGATCTAAGAAGAAACTCAAACAACATACAGTGGGGCAAAAAAGTATTTAGCCAGCCACCAATTGTGCAAGTTCTCCCACTTAAAAAGATGAGAGAGGCCTGTAATTGTCATCATAGGTAGACCTCAACTATGAGAGACAAAATGTGGGAACAACTCCAGACAATCACATTGTCTGATTTTTGAACAAATTTATTTGAAAATTATGGTGGAAAATAAGTATTTGGTCACCTACAAACACGCAAGATGTCTGGCTCTCACAGACCTGTATCTTCTTCTTTAAGAGGCTCCTCCTCTGTCCTCCACTCATTACCTGTATTAATGGCACCTGTTTGAACTTGTTATCAGTATAAAAGACACCTGTCCACAACCTCAAACAGTCACACTCCAAACGTCACTATGTTGAAGACCAAAGAGCTGTCGAAGCACACCAGAAACAAAATTGTAGACCGGCAACCAGGCTGGGAAGACTGAATCTGCAATAGGCAAGCAGCTTGGTGTGAAGAAATCAACTGTGGGAGCAATAATTAGAAAATGGAAGACATACAAGACCACTGATAATCTCCCTCGATCTGGGGCTTCACGCAAGATCTCACCCCGTGGGGTCAAAATGATCACAAGAACGGTAAGCAAAAATCCCAGAACCACACGGGGGACCTAGTGAATAACCTGCAGAGAGCTGGGACCAACGTAACAAAGGCTACCATCAATAACACACTACGCCGCCAGGGACTCAGATCCTGCAGTGCCAGACGTGTCCCTCTGCTTAAGCCAGTACATGTCCGGGCCCGTCTGAGGTTTGTTAGAGAGCATCTGGATGATCCAGAAGAGGATTGGGAGAATGTCATATGGTCAGATGAAACCAAAGTAGAACTGCTTGGTAGAAACACAACTTGTCGTGTTTGGAGGAGAGAGAATGCTGAGTTGCAACCAAAGAACACCATACCTACTGTGAAGCATGGGGGTAGCAACATCATGCTTTGGGACTGTTTCTCTGCAAAGGGAACAGGACGACTGATCCGTGTACATAAAAGAATGAATGGGGCCATGTATCATGAGATTTTGAGTGCAAACTTCCTCCCATCAGCAAGGGCATTGAAGATGAAACGTGACTGGGTCTTTCAGCATGACAATGATCCCAAACACACTGCCCGGGCAACGAAGGAGTGGCTTCGTAAGAAGCATTTCAAGGTCCTGGAGTGGCCTAGCCAGTCTCTAGATCTCAACCCCATAAAAAAACATTTGGAGGGAGTTGAAAGTCTGTGTTGCCCAGCGACAGCCCCAAAACATCACTGCTCTAGAGGAGATCTGCATGGAGGAATGGGCCAACATACCAGCAACAGTGTGTGACAACCTTGTGAAGACTTACAGAAAACGTTTGACCACTGTCATTGCCAACAAAGGATATTTAACAAAGTATTGAGATTAACTTTTGATATTGACAACATACTTATTTTCCACCATAATTTGCAAATAAATTCTTTCCAAATCAGATAATGTGATTGTCTGGATTTGTTTCCACATTTTGTCTCTCATAGTTGAGGTATACCTATGATGACAATTACAGGCCTCTCTCATCTTTTTAAGTGGGAGAACTTGCACAATTGGTGGCTGACTAAATACTTTTTTGCCCCACTGTATATGTGTGGACAATGTGTATAAACACTAAAATATGTGTGTATAATAGACCAAAAAATGTATGTATTATATGACAATCAAAATATGAGTGAATGATGTCCAATAATGTGAAGGAAAAAATTATTTTAAAAATAAATTATAGTCTTTAGTGTTTGGACAGGTGAACCCAACAATAAATTGTAGATATCCAAAATGTGGTTCAAAATAACTGACACTTGAATTGGATAACGATGTGACAAAGGAAAACATGCCCAAACTTGATGATAAGTGATCCACCACCAGAGAGTGAAAAGGCTTACCGGAGCAATTGAACCCAAATGAGTGTACATCCAATGGGTCAATAAGTCTTGTAGGGCCACACACCCAGGGGAAACTGTCACAGAGGACATGACTTCCAACCAGAAGACCAACTCCAACAATGAACCTCAATGGGATAGGTAATAGACAGAGAGCCACATGGATAGTTGCTTCAATAGGACACATTTATGAAAAGGAAGAAGAAGTAGGCACATAGTGTAATCTCATTTAAAAATAAAGGAGGAAATACACTCACATTTTAGTAGATAAAAAAATCACTTAGGAATCAATCAGTGACTTCAGCAGAGCGTCCCGACACGTTTTGTCTTAAAATTCATCATCTGGGGTGGATCACCTATCTTTACGTTTGGGCACATTTTTCTTTGTCACATCGTTATCCAGTTCAAGTGTCAGTTATTTTGAACCATGTTTTGGATATCTACAATTTATTGTTTGGTTCACCTGTCCAAACACTAAGGACTATAATTTATTTTTCAAATAATTTTTTGCTTCACATTATTGGACATCATTCACTCATATTTTGATTGTCACATAGTACATTAATTTTTTGGTCTATTATACACGTATATTTTAGTGTTTATACACATTGTCTGCATATATATGTTGTTTGAGTTTCTTCTTAGATCATTTATGCGCACTTTATGTATATTAATATATATTATTTTTCAGTTTATTCTGAGATCTATTCTGAGCGCTGCGCTTACTGTTCAATTGTATTTGGTGACAACTGTCGTAACTCAAGATGATGCCCCTGTCTTTATTGTTAAGTGAAGTCATAAAGACACCTAGAGAATCCTGGTTACCCTTCCGTAGGAGGAGGATGTCGCCAATGTACCAGGCCCAGAAGACTAGCTCTGGTCTCTTAAGGGCATAGAGGACAACCTCCTCTCACCGGGCCATGAACAAGTTCGCCAAGCTGGGTGTGAACTTTGCCCCCATGGCTACACCCTTCTTCTGCAAGTAAAATTTGTCTTGAAACCAAAAATAATTATGTTGTGTGGCAAATTTAAGAAGTTCCATAATAAAATTCTGCTGAATTAAAGGAAGGGTTGTGTTTCTGGATAAATAGTGTGCAACTGCGGAAAACTCCAAATCGTGGGGGGATACAGGTATACAGAGCGGCAACATCAGCTGTTGCCACAATCATGCCATCCTGATATTCAATAGCTTCCAAAAGTCTAACAGTATCTTGATTATCCATGAGATAGGAGGGGATTGCTCTGACTAATGGTTGGAGATGGAAGTCCACATACCATCCTATTCTGGATGTGACAGAGTCAATCCCACTGACTATGGGATGTCCAGGGGGATTGACTGGGTCTTTATATACCGTTGGGAGGTAATACATTATGGGACTACGGGGGGGGGGGGGCAGAGGTACCAAAAAGTTTCTCTTTTGTATCTAAAATGCCCAAAGATGAACCCTCATTAACCAGGTCAACAAGGGCATTTCTATAGCCCGATGTAGGGTCCATAGGAATACGACTGTATCTGCTATGATTTCCAAGGATCTTATTCATCTCCTTGACATACAGTACCTGACCGGGAGATTGTGTTTCCAGCGCGATACCATCGCGCTGGTTCTCGGCGACAGGGTACTGTGCATGTCGCGCTGGCTCGCTCATCGGGAAAGGAAAACTTTTTTCCTTTCGCGATGAGTGACAGGCAGTGCTGACAGCTGTCTGGTATGAATCCTGAGGGGGGAACGCCGTGCCAAATTTTAAATAAAAAACTGGCGTGGGTTCCCCCCCAGGGGCATACCAGGCCCTTAGGTCTGGTATGGATTGTAAGGGGAACCCCCTACGCCAAAAAATCGGCGTGGGGGTCCCCCCCAAAATCCATACCAGACCCTTATCCGAGCACTCAGCCCGGCCGGCCAGGAAAGCGGGTGGGGACGAGCGAGCGCCCCCCACCTCCTAAGCCTTACCAGGTCGCATGCCCTCAACATGGGGGGGTGAGTGCCTTGGGGAGGGGGGTGCCCTGCGCCCCCCACCCCAAAGCACCTTGTCCCCATGTTGATGAGGACAAGGGCCTCTTCCCGACAACCCTGGCCGTTGGTTGTCGGGGTCTGCGGGCGGGGGGCTTATCAGAATCCGGTAGCCCCCCTTTAATAAGGGGGCCCCCAGATCCCGGCCCCCCACCCTATGTGAATGAGTATGGGGTAAATGGTACCCCTACCCATTCACCTAGGGAAAAAAGTGTCAATAAAAAAAAAAACACAGTATACAGATTTTAAGAGTAATTTATTAGGCAGCTCCGGGGTCTTCTTCCGACTTCGGGGGGTCTCCTTCCGACTTCTCCCGGTGTTCCGCCTCTTCTCCCGGGCCCCTCCGCTATCTTCTTCCAGCTCTTTTGCCAGCGAGAGGGGCCTGGTCTGCTGCCTCTGTCTTGTCGCCGCTGTCTCGTCGCTTCTTCTCCCGGGCCCCTCCGCTATCTTCTTCCAGCTCTTTTGCCAGTGAGAGGGGCCCGGTCTGCTGCCGCTGTCTCGCTGCTGTCTCGTCGCTTCTTCTCCCGGGCCCCTCCGCTATCTTTTTCCAGCTCTTTTGCCAGCGAGGGCCCCGGTCTGCTGCCGCTGTCTCGCCACTGTCCCGCCACTTCTTCTCTTCTTCCGATGTTGACACGATGCTCTCTCCGGCTGGAATGCTGTGTGCGAGCTGCGGAGCCATTTATATAGGCGGTGACCCCGCCACCTTGTGACGTCATGGTCCCAGCATGCGCAGGGACTCTGGTGTCATAAGGGGGCGTGACCCCAGAGTCCCTGCGCATGCTGGGACCATGACGTCACAAGGGACCGCCTATATAAATGGCTCTGCAGCTCGCTCACAGCATTCCAGCGGGAGAGAGCGTCGTGTCAACATCGGAAGAAGAGAAGAAGAGGCGAGACAGCGGCAGCAGACCGGGTCCCTCTCGCTGGCAAAAGAGCTGGAAGAAGATAGCGGAGGGGCCCGGGAGAAGAAGCGACGAGACAGCGGTGAGACAGCGGCAGCAGACCGGGCCCCTCTCGCTGGCAAAAGAGCTGGAAGAAGATAGCAGAGGGGCCCGGGAGAAGAGGCAGAACACCGGGAGAAGTTGGAAGGAGACCCCCCGAAGTTGGAAGAAGACCCCGGAGCTGCCTAATAAATTACTCTTAAAATCTGTGTACTGTGTTTTTTTTTTGACACTTTTTTCCCTAGGTGAATGGGTAGGGGTACCATGTACCCCATACTCATTCACATAGGGTGGGGGGCCGGGATCTGGGGGCCCCCTTATTAACCACTTCCCGCCCACGGGCGTCATATGACGTCCTGGGCTTTGGGCGGGTATATCTGAATGATGCCTATAGTTACAGACATCATTCTGATATTGCCGGTTTCAGCCGGCGAATCTCTACACCATAGGAACGATCATAGTGGCCGTTCCGCCGCTTGATCGTTCCTATGGGAGGCGAGAGGGGACGTCCCCCCCCTCCCGCCGCCCTCCGGTGCTTGTTCCGACTCACCGTTACGATCGGTGAGGCGGAGAGCGGATCCGCCGGCGCCGGATGTAGATCATAGAGATTTCCGGCGGACCAGATGGTCCCCGGAATCTATATGATCGTCGGAGGCCGGGCGCGATGTTATGACGTCACGCCCGGCCTCTCCATTCAAAAAAACGGCGCCGCTTCGGCTTGGAAGCAGCGATCGTTTTATTTTATTTTTTTATTTCAGGCTTCCCAGCCTAGTGGTGAGATATGGGGTCTTATTGACCCCATATCTCACTATTAAGAGGACCTGTCATGTTATATTCCTATTACAAGGGATGTTTACATTCCTTGTAATAGGAATAAAAGTGATCAAAAAAATTTTTTTTTCAAAAAAGTGTAAAAAAATATATATATATATATAATTATCAATAAAAAAAAATAAAAAAATTTTAAAGCGCCGCTGTCCCCGTGTGCTCGCACGCAGAAGCGAACGCATACGTAAGTCCCGCCCACATATGAAAACGGTGTTCAAACCATACATGTGAGGTATCACCGCGAACGTTGGAGCGAGAGCAATAATTTTGTCACTAGACCTCCTCTGTAACTCAAAACATGTAACCAGTAAAAAAATTTCAAGCGTCGCCTATGGGGATTTTTAAGTACCGAACATTGGCGCCATTCTACGAGCGTGTGCAATTTTGAAGTGGGACATGTTAGGTATCTATTTATTCGGCGTAACTTCATCTTTCACAATATGCAAAAACATTGGGCTAACTTTACTGTTTTGTTTTTTTTTAAAACACAAAACTTTTTTTCCCCAAAAAAACGCGTTCGAAAAATTCCTGCGCAAATACCGTGTGAGATAAAAAGTTGTAACAACCGCCATTGTATTCTCTAGGGTTTTTGCTAAAAAAAACATATATAATGTTTGGGGGTTCTATGTAATTTTCTAGCAAAAAAATTATGATTTTTACAGGAAGAGAGAAATGTCAAAATTGGCCCGGTAAGGAAGTGGTTAAAGGGTGGCTACTGGATTCCGATAAGCCCCCCGCCCGCAGACCCCGACAACCAATGGCCAGGGTTGTCGGGAAGAGGCCCTTGTCCTCATCAACATGGGGACAAGGTACTTTGGGGTGGGGGGGCGCAGGGTGCCCCCCTCCCCCAAGGCACTCACCCCCCCATGTTGAGGACATGCAGCCTGGTATAGCTCAGGAGGGGGGCGCTCGCTCGTCCCCACCCCCTTTCCTGGCCGGCGGGGCTGAGTGCTCGGATAAGGGTCTGGTATGGATTTTGGGGGGGACCCCACGCCAATTTTTTGGCGTAGGGGGTTCCCCTTACAATCCATACCAGACCTAAGGGCCTGGTATGCCCCTGGGGGGAACCCACGCCGGTTTTTTATTTAAAATTTGGCGTGGCATTCCCCCCTCAGGATTCATACCAGACAGCTGTCAGCACTGTCAGCGCAAGTTTTCCTTTCCCGATGAGTGATCCATCTCAGCGCTGGCTCCCGTGACGGGGCTCGCAGGTGTCAAATCAAAAGAAATGCAGCGAGATTGACACAATATCGCGGTCACCTACTGTAATCCTCTTTGTCTAGTATAACGACCCCCGCGCCTTTATCTGCAGGGCGGATAATCAGATTTTTTTCGTTGACATAGTTGTTTCAATCCAGCCTTGATGGCTGGATTGGTGTGAACTCACTTACGAAAAACATTAATAGAAGGTGCCATGATCCCAGGAGAGTTGAACAAAGAGGGGTTAGACAAGCCCGAATGTACATGGTCATCTTGAGCCGTCACTGAAGCTGATCTAGGAGGTTGTGTAAGGAAATGTCTTTGAATACTGAGTTTACGAGTAAACTTTTGCAAGTATATGAACATGAAAAATTTGTTAAGTTGTTTAGGGGGAACGTACTTAAGTCCCTTATTTAATACAATTTTTTCTGTGTCTGTAAGAGTTACTGTACTTAACCATTTCAATAACAGGCACTTAGACACCTTCCCGCCAGGCCAATTTTCAGCTTTCATCGCTGTCACAATTTGAATGACAATTGCGCGGCCATGCAACACTGTACCCAAACACATTTTTTATCATCTTGTTCCCACAAATAGAGCTTTATTTTGGTGGTATTTGATCACCTTTGTGGTTTTTATTTTTTGCGTAACAAATAAAAAAAGACCGAAAATTTTGAAAAAAAACAAGTTTTTCTTTGTTTCTGTTAAAATTTTTTGTAAATAAGTAAGTTTTCTTCTTCAATGATGGGCACTGATATGGCTGCACTGACAGGTACTGATACGACGGCACTGATGGGCACCGATGAGGTGACACCAATGAGGTGGCACTGATGAGGTGGCACTGACAGGCACTGATGGGCACGAATAGGTGGCACTGATGGGCACTGATAGGTGGCACTGGTATGCGGCACTGATGGGCACTCATAGGTAGCACCGATGGGCACTCATAGGTGGCACTGATGGGCACTCGTAGGTGGCATTGATGGGTACTTATGGGTGGCACTGATGGGTACTTATGGGTGGGCACTGATTGGCACAGATTGGGCACATGTGAATGGCCATGGGGTACATACCTGGCCATCATCATGTTGCCCACTTCCCTGGTGGTCCTAGTGGCGTCCCTGGTGGTCATCTGAGGGGGGCTGCGCTGATAAACAATCAGCGCAGACCCCCCTGTCAGGAGAGCAGCCGATCAGCTCTCCTCTGCTTGTGTCTGCCAGACGCGAGTGAGGAAAAGCCGATCAATGGCTCTTCCTATTGACATCATGATCAGCTGTGATTGGGCACGGCTGATCACGTGGTAAAGAGCCTCCACCGGAGACTGACACACCGTTCCACCAATCGCCACGATGCGCGTCCCCACGGGCGGCATGTTATCCTGCTGAGCATCATATGACGCCCAGTCAGGATAACTGAACTACCGCCCAGCCATCAATCTGCTATAGGCCGGGTGGGAAGTGGTTAAATTGAAAATGCCTGTACCTATTAAGTTCTTTTTCTTTCTGCCTTGGATCCGCCACCCCCTTCGGGAGCCTCGTTTCGTTCTCGGGGTATCTTTTGTAACCTTGTATGGGCCTGTGAATAGTAGGATGGGCCCGGGTAGTTTTGATTATAGTTGTATGGAGATCTAGTGCACAGATCTTCTTCTCCGTTTTCATACAAATATGAATAATGATAAACGTCCCATGGGCCCCTTCCCCGGGGGAGGGGGGGTTGGGTAGAATCCAATTGTGTGTGTGGATCAGTGTTCTTTGGAAATAATTATTCCCTTGGTTATAGTCACCTCGGTTGTTATGTCACCCTCGTGGCGATCCTCCATAACCCTCTTTGTGATGAGGGTTGACTGGATTGCCACGATGTTGGCCTCTGCCTCTATTTCTAGGGCCTCTACCTCTGTTAATAGAGGAATGCCTCCCTTGATAAGAATTTTTTGGAGTGTGAGAATTAGAAGGTCTGCTCTTAGGGCCTTGTGCAGTGACATGACCCCCAGGCAGTCTGGATGTTTCAGTCTGGGTGGGTACGTAAATGAGTCTCCTATCTGTGTTTGGTTCCACAGGATTGGAGACCTCCATTGAGGAGGTCCCCCCTTCTGAGGCTGTGTGAAAACTGTCATTTTTGTGCCAATTAAACACTGAATTTGTCCTATAATCGATCACATCACATATAATCGATCACATCTCGGTTATATTTCTTTTGTTTTTTTTGTTTCTCTGGTCCCTCTCTTCCTTCTCCAATTGATTTTTTAAACTTGTGGAAAGGGAAGTATACTCAGACGTGGTTTTGTGTGTAGTTAGTCTGTCTCTGAGATCTTTGATCTCTTTATCAATGATGGATAATCTAAGTTGTTTTTTATCTACTAAGAAGCTAAGAAATGTAATCCCTACCTCATTGAAATACCTAAACCATGGTTCTAAATCTGAGTCTCCTTGCTGAGGATGTACGTCCCAGCGTAGACCCCTTGGGACCATCTGTTCCTTGATATATTGTTCAAGGAACGCTGTGTCCCATTGTAGATGTAGTTCGGTCACCATCAGGTTTTTTAGCCTGAGGAATAACCCACCTATTTCAGTGTCTGTGTTAGTAGTGACGAAAACACCATCTGTATTAAATGACCTGGTGGTCCTATACTCAAAAACATCAATTTGACAGGATAAAAGAGGGTAGCAGCAATAAACAAATGTCAAAACTTTAAAATGGAAGTGGGTGCGTGGGGGGGGTGAGGGGGGTAATACTGCGCTAACCCAGTGTATGGAAAAAAGCAGCTACATGGAATGTGACAAAACTCAAACAGTGATGGCAAACAATATACCAGCAGTATATCAAAATGTGCAAACATGTGATAAAACAATTAATCATACAGTGATGAATCACAAAAATGAATAAACATATGGTGCTAAAAACACACGTGGAAAGTCCCAAAGGTCAGAACCATATAAGGTAAACGTATATAGAGTCCACCATAAAGCAGAGTTGTTGTTCAAAAGTGGAATGCAACAGCCATGACAGCACACAGAGCACTCGGGATAGTGTGTCCTCCACCCAGGGTAAGGGGTAAATACTCTTACCGAAATAAGTGGACTCACATGCCAGCGACAGTGAGTCAATCATGTTAAAATTGCCCGGTCAGCAAGTTCCAAAGATAGGTCCAGGGAATCCAACGAACTCCAAGGATGGATCCAGGAAATCATGCGGATGGACGTAAGGCCTGGACTTGGATGGAGAACAGCCAAAGTGGAACGCCAAACACTCTCATCAGAGGAAATATAGAAAGAAAAGATGCCTCCATATGGTGTTGGTCAATAAGGGAGGATTTATTGAAAAACCGACATTGATCCATAAACATAAAAACTGTGATCACAGTAAAAGCAATGTGGGGAGCTGAAAGCCAGTCACAAGACTAGGCACGTTATGTTTTTTTGTAGTCACTTCCGTTCTGCTTCCAAAACGAGGCTTGTTATTTTTTGCCCTTGAGGCTTGAGGCCCCTATGGTCACTACATTGGTGACGTGATTGTGCTCCAGCCACAAAGAAGCTTGGATATCTTGTGGTTTGCCATGTGACCAGCGCTGCTCCGCTCACAGGCTTTCTGAGTGGGGTGTGTGACTTGTGCTGGCCGCGTCATTTCCTGGTTGGCGCCGCATACTGAGTCATGCCCTCATGATGTCAGGCATGCTGTCATGTGGCCAGGTCTGCTCCGTTCACTGGCTTCCGGATCGAGGTGTGGTACTCATGCTGTCTTGTGACCGGCTCTACTTCACTCACTGGTTTCTAGATTGAAGCGTGGATCTTATGCTGGCCACACCCCTTCCGGGTTTGAAGCCACACGCAACGCCCCCATGATAGGGTTCCCAATTTTATAAATATGTGCAATGTGGGGGAGCCAATGTATGCCACAGTTGAAATTCATTGGGACGAAACACGTCAGGCCTGGCTTTCAGCTCCCCACATTGCTTTTACTCTGTGATTACAGTTTTTATACTTATGGATTAATGTAGGTTTTTCAAAAAATCCACCCTTTTCAATAAATCCAACCTACACCATATGTATGCATCTTTTCTTTCTATATTTCCTCTGATGAGAGTGTTTGGCTTTCCACTTTGGCTGTTCACCATCCGAGTTCCAGCCTTACGTCCATCCGCATGATTTCCTGCATTCCACTTCTGAACAACAACCCTGCTTTATGGTGGATGGTTCTGACCTTTGGGACTTTCCATTTGTGTTTCTAGCACCATATATTTCTTCACATGTTTGTTCATTTTTGTGATTCATCACTGTATGATTGTTTTATCACATTTTTGCACATTTTGATCTACTGCTGGTATATTGTTTGCCATCACTTTAGCGCTACATTTTACTATTTTTCTATTTGAATTTTGTCACATTCCATGTAGCTGCTTTTTTCCATACACTGGGTTAACGCAGTATTACCCCCCACTTCCACTTTTCAGTAAAATGATATCTCACTCTCTGGAGCATATACCTCTCTTAATACAAGGACTTTGCTCACTTTGGAAACCGCAGCTTGGCATTGCATGCTATTATTAAGCTTATGATCTACCAAAACACCCAGATCTTTCTCCACCATTGATTCCCCCAGTTGTACTTCCCCTAGTATGTATGATGCATACATGTTCTTAGCCCCAAGTGCATAACTTTACATTCATCAACATTAAACCTCATTTGCCACATAGTTGCCCAAGAGACATCATGGAGACATCATGTAAGGACGTTATTCCTCTGCATAGCTTGGTGTCATCTGCAAACACATATCCCAAAAAGAAACAAAATGGATATTTACTTTAGATACATTGCAACCAAAGAGCCTCAAAATCAAGCTGGACCTTAACTGTTACATTAGTGATTCGTAGGGGGTTTATATTGTTTGGCTAAAGTTTGGTGATTCATGTTGTATCATGGGATACATTTTATGCGGCAACAAATATCTACAGTTTACATTTCATTATTTTGCACAGGTTCAAGTAGGGTATTCTAAAGGGGTGTTGGTATATTGTGGGATTACACGTGCACATATACACTGCTCAAAAAAATTAAAGGAACCTTTTGAAAACACATCAGATCTCAATTGGGAAAAATATCATGCGGGATATCTATACTGATATGAACTGGGCAATGTGTTACGAATGAAATGATCCCACATCGTTTGATGGAAATAAAAATTATCAACCTACAGAGGGCTAAATTTAAAGACACCCTGAAAATCAAAGTGAAAAAATGATGCAGCAGGCTAGTCCATTTTGCTGAAATTTCATTGGAGCAACTCAAAATGGTACTCAGTACTGTGTATGGCCCCCACCTGCTTGTATGCATGCCTGACAACATCGGGGCATGCTCCTAATGAGATGACGGATGGTGTCCTGGAGTATTTCCTTCCAGATCTGGACCAGGGCATCAGTGAGCTCCTGAACAGACTGAGGTGCAACCTGGGGGCATTGGATGGACCAAAGCATGGGGGCCATTCAATTGTATCAATTCCTTCATCCTCCAGGAACTGGCTGCATGCTCTCGCCACAGGAGGCCAGGCATTGTCGTGCATCAGGAGAAACCCAGGACCCACTGCACAAGCATAGGCTCTGACAAAGGGTCCAAAGATTTCATCCAGATACCCAATGGCAGTCAGGGTGCTATTGTCTAGCCTGTAGAGGTCTGTGCATCCCTCCATGGATATGCCTCCCCAGACCATCACTGACCCACCACCAAACCGGTCATGCTGAACGATATTACAGGCAGCATAACATTCTCCAGGGCTTCTCCAGACACTTTCACGTCTGTCACGTATGCTCGGGGGGAACCTGCTCTCATCTGTGAAAAGCACAAGGTGCCAGTGGCGGACCTGACAATTCTGGTGTTCAATGGCAAATGCCAATTGAGCTTCACCGTGCCGGGTAGTGAGCACAAGGCCCACTAGAGGATTCTGGGCCCTCAGGCCACCCTCCTGAAGTCTGTTTCTGATTGTTTGGTTGGAGACATTCACAGCAGTGGCCTATTGGAGGTAATTTATAGGGCTCTGGCAGTGCTCATCCTGTTACTCCTTGTACAAAGGAGCAGATAACGGTCCTGCTGATGGGTTAAGGACTTTCTATGGCCCTGTCTACCTCTCTTAGAGTAACTGCATGTCTCCTGGAATCTCCTCCATGCTCTTGAGACTGTGCTGGGAGACACAGCAAACCTTCTGGTAATGGCACGTATCGTTGTGCCATCCTGGAGGAGTTGGACTGCCTGTGCAACCTCTATAGGGTCCAGGTATCGCCTCATGCTACCAGCAGTGACACTGACCCTAGCCAAATGCAAAATTAGTGAAAAACAGTCAGAAAAGATGAGTAGGGAAAAAAAGTCAGTGGCCTCCACCTGTAAAACCATTCCTGTTTTGGAGGTCGTCTCATTGTTGCCCATCTAGTGTACCTGTTGATAATTTCATTAACACCAAAGAATCTGAAATTGATTAAAAAACCCTCTGCCTATAGACCAGATCAATATCTCAGGAGTTTAATTGACTTGATGCTATCCTCTGACTTAAAAGTGTTCCTTTAATTTTTTTGAGCAGTGTATTTTTTTTACTACATTTTTTTTAGTAACATATGTATAATTACACTCTTATTACATCACCTAATTAATGTTTATTTCATTGATTTATAAATATGTATCAGTTTATATTAATGTATATACAGCTATTATATATATATATATATTATATATATTTTATTTACCATTTTTATACCAAAACTTTATCCCCTTCCTGCCCAGGCCAATTTTCAGGTTTCAGCGCCATTGCATTTTGAATGACAATTGCGCGGTCATGCAACAATAGACCCATATGAAATTTGCAGAATGCATTGTGCAGCGCTCAGTACATTGCAGGGTATTCGTCTGGGTGAGCACCCAGCAAACACCTTGCGAATTAAGGTGTTTGGCGAATGGCTGAACAGAGAAATGTTCGGCCCGAACTCATGTTCAGGCTGAACCGTTCGCCCGTCCCTACTTCTAATACTCCCCTCCATCCAGACTGACAAGTCTGTTGTCCAAAGGTGCCCCTGTGCTCCTACATCCATAGTGGGGGCACTCTACTACAAAAGACAACAAAGTCTAAAAAAAAGAAAACAAATGCAGCCACTAAATATAAGGATTGATAAACTGCAAAATATTACTTTGTTGGTTTTGGGTTTAATACCACTTTATTGAAGTTATTGGTTAATTGGACTGTATTGGTTATTAAGACTCCCCCTTACCCCTGACCTCTTATCTCCCACATCCCTGTCCCCCCATTAGCTCTCATTTTCTTTTTCTTTTTTTCTCCTTTGTTAATATAACATGGTCCTTTTTCTTTTGTTTTATACGTATAAGTCGAATTTTTCAGCACATTTTTTTGTGCTGAAAGTGCCCCCCTCGACTTATACTCGAGTCAAGCACTTTTCTGCAGCAATAAATTTCATTTTCCGAACCGACTTTGGGGCCCCGTATCTCAGGGCCACTTGATGCTAGGAACCCCAAATTTGGTATGCAACTGGTACCACAACACATCCAAAGTTCCTAGCACCAAGTGGCCCTGAGATAGAGGGCCCCAAAACCGGTTAGGAAAATGTCATTCTCTGCTGCAGAAAAGTGCTTGACATTTTCTGCACTGATTTTTGGGGCCCTGTATCTCGGGGCCACTTGGTGCTATAAACCCCAGGTTTGGTAAGTTTATGCTGCTAGTTTCACTGGGTTTGCACACCAAATTTGGGGTTCTTAGCACTAAGTGGCCCCGAGATATGGGGCCCCAAAATCGGTTCGGAAAATGTCATTCTCTGCTGCAGAAAGGTGCTTGACATTTTCTGAACCGATTTTGGGGCCCCATATCTCAGGGCCACTTGGTGCTAGGAACCCCAAATTTAGTGTACAAACCCCACTGGAACTGGTCCCATAACATATCCAAAGCTGGAGTTCCTAGCACCAAGTGGCCCTGAGATAGAGGGCCCCAAAACCGGTTAGGAAAATGTCATTCTCTGCTGCAGAAAAGTGCTTGACATTTTCTGAACTGATTTTTGGGGCCCTATATCTCGGGGCCACTTGGTACTAGAAACCCCAGGTTTGGTAAGTTTATGCTGCTAGTTTCACTGGGTTTGCACACCAAATTTGGGGTTCTTAGCACTAAGTGGCCCCGAGATATGGGGCCCCAAAATCGGTTCGGAAAATGTCATTCTCTGCTGCAGAAAGGTGCTTGACATTTTCTGAACCGATTTTGGGGCCCCATATATCAGGGCCACTTGGTGCTAGGAACCCCAATTTAGTGTACAAACCCACTGGAACTGGTACCATAACATATCCAAAGCTGGAGTTCCTAGCACCAAGTGGCCCTGAGATAGAGGGCCCCAAAACCGGTTAGGAAAATGTCATTCTCTGCTGCAGAAAAGTGCTTGACATTTTCTGAACTGATTTTTGGGGCCCTGTATCTCGGGGCCACTTGGTGCTAGAAAGCCCAGCTTTGGTAAGTTTATGCTGCTAGTTTCACTGGGTTTGCACACCAAATTTGGGGTTCTTAGCACTAAGTGGCCCCGAGATACGGGGCCCCAAATTCGGTCAACTGTGTCCATCTGCAGCAATGTCATTTCGGGACCCTTTGGGTTCAGAGACCCCAAATTTTTGCTGCAGCTAGGGGGCATCTAGGAACCCTTAACTACCGAGTTTGAAGTTCAGGGGACCTATGGCTGCAAATGGGCATAGTGAGGCATGCAAATGGGCACATAGATGCTGCAAATGGGCATTGTTGACCCTATTTTCCACTTACAGTAGCTGTGCATTTCTCACCCTCATCTTATACTCGGGTCAATAAGTTTTTCCCACTTTTTTTGTGGTAAATTAGGGCCTCGACTTATACTCGGAACGACTTATACTCGAGTATATACGGTATATTATTTTTTTTATACATATTTATGTTTAATCAGTTGTAGGTGTATCTAGGTGTCCTAGTGTATACATGAGGTTTTTACAATATTATTATAAACATTTACAGTATATGTGCAGGGACTTTTTGTATGTACCTTATTGGTATACATTAGCTCTACAAAGGTTTTATTATTAAATAAAAATGTATTTTCTGTCAGTATAGAGCACTTTGTAAAGGTGGCCGCGCGATAAATTATCATCTTTTAGCTTTTGACTCCTGTAATATCTTTAAATTTTTTGTTTTAATTGTTTATGAGATTGAGTTTTTTTATTTGATTAATGATTATTTGGTATGTTTGCAGTGTCCCCGGGTACATCCGATTATGTATCTATTGTGTGACACATCATACTGGTTCTGGTTCCACGTCATTGCATCTCCGGGTATTTACCAAGCAGGTATATTACCCTTCCTGAGGAAGTCCACTCCACAGGACGTAATGCGTATAGGAGCTTGGGGCATGATGTCATCCTGCGGCCATCTTGGATAGCTGCTGTATGTTGGTACATGTGTTTTTATAGCTGGCACTGCTTAAGTGCTTTTTATTGTGAGTACAATATTTTTATTTTGCACAATTAAATATTCAAAACAGAAAACACTAGGTCTGGTGTGCTCTTTCCCCATTTTTGCATGCACATCTTCAATTTCTGAGGCCGCTATGCTGGCATAAGAGATAAGAAGGAGTGGGAACAATACATCTACAACCTTAACAGCCTGTTATGACCTTACTGGTGATGCAGGGGTCATAACTGTAAGGTGAGTGGCAAGTGAGCCCAGGTGTTGGGTGGCACAAGACATTTTGGATTTTTTCAACACGGTGGTAATTTATTTGGACGTTTTCATGGTGTTGATCCACAATTAGTTGATATGATCATATAAATGGACACCTGATCTACACAATTATTGATTGTTTACAATTTGATGATATTTATGATATAATGTGTCAGTATAACATTGGTAGTGATATTTATATTTGAGTTGTGCTACACTGAATTTATGTTATAAATACCACTTTAATGACTGCCAGATAGCTTTGAATTGCATGTATGTTTTGCAGTGGCGGTGCGTCCATAAGGGTGCATGGGCGCCACCCCCTCTCTCCAGTCACCCCTCTAGCACCAATAGATAGATTCATGCATTGCATGAATCTATCTATGGCCACCGCTGCCACCCCCTATTCAGGCGCCCGGTCCCTTTCCGGGTGCCGGGCACCTGAATTACAGAGGCAGGGGGTGTTTTTGAAGCACCTAATTAGAGTCATAGGCTCTAATAGGCGTCAAAAGTGGTGACCTGCGAGCGCCATGCTGGGCGCTCGCAGGTCACTCAGCTGTGTTAGAAAAGCAAATGAATATTCGCTTTCCTAACACTAAACCTCCTCTCCACCAATCAGGTGCTGAGATCTGTTACCCGTCACCTGATTGGCTGAAATGACAGGCGCTTTGATTGGACGCCTATCAGACATCCAATCATAGCAGAGGATGGGAAGAGAGGACGGGAGAAAACATCAAGGAGCTGTCCCACTGCCACTGAGACAGTGTAAGTACAGACGGCGGGCGGGGGGCACACTGGCAGCATTTGATGGGGCACAGTGAGTCTGCATTTGATGGGGCACAGTGAGGCTGCATTTGATGGGGCACAGTGTGGCTGCATTTAATGGGGCACCGTGAGGCTGCATTTGATGGGCACAGTGGCTGCATTTGATGGGCACAGTGGCTGCATATGACATCACAGTGGCTGCATATGTTGGGCACAGTGGCTGCATTTGATGCTGCACAGTGGCTGCATTTGATGGGGCACAGTGGCTGCATAAGATGGGCACAGTGGCTGCATAAGATGGGCACAGTAGCTGTATTTGATGGAGCACAGTGGCAGCATTTGATGGCACAGTGGCAGCATTTGATGGGGCACAGTGGCAGCATTTGATGGGGCACAGTGGCAGCATTTGATGGCACAGTGGGAGCATTTGATATGGCACAGTGACTGCATTTGATGGGCACAGTGGCTACGTTTTATGGCACAGTGGCTGTGTTTGATGATGCAGTGGTGGTAATTGATGGGCACAGTGGCTGTGTTTGATGGCACAGTGGCTGCAATTGATGGTACAGTGAGCCTGCAATTGATGGTTTTTTTTTCCGAATTTTTCAGTTTGTTTGCGCCCCCCCAAAAATTTTAAGCACCAGCTCTGATGTTTTGCCTCCCTGTCAACACATTATCTTGGACCGTTCTGGATAGGGATGAGCCGAACACCCCCCGGTTCGGTTCGCACCAGAACCCGCGAACGGACCGAAAGTTCGCACGAACGTTAGAACCCCATTGACGTCTATGGGACTCGAACGTTCGAAATCAAAAGTGCTCATTTTAAAGGCTAATTTGCATGGTATTGTCCGAAAAAGGGTTTGGGGACCCGGGTCCTACCCCAGGGGACATGTATCAATGCAAAAAAAACTTTTAAAAACGGCCGTTTTTTCGGGAGCAGTGATTTTAATGATGCTTAAAGTAAAAAAAAAAAAGTGAAATATTCCTTTAAATATCGTACCTGGGGGGTGTCTATAGTATGCCTGTAAAGTGACGCGTGTTTCCCATGTTTAGAACAGTCCCTGCACCAAATGTCATTTTTAAAGGAAAAAATCTCATTTAAAACTGCTTGCGGGTTTAATGTCATGTCGGGTCATGGCAATATGGATGAAAATCAGTGAGACAAACGGCATGGGTACCCCCCCAGTCCATTACCAGGCCCTTTGGGTCCTGTATGGATATTAAGGGGAACCCCGCACCCAAATTAAAATAAGGAAAGGCCCTATATACTCTGAACAGCAGTATACAGGCGGTGCAAACAAGACAGGGACTGTAGGTTTGTTGTCAAGTAGAATCTCTTTGTAATTTTGAACGGGTACATTTTTAACGTGTTTAGCTCCAGCCAAAAAATCTTTTTTAAGCTTTTTTGAAAACATAGGGAAGGGTTATCACCCCTGTGACATTTGTTTTGCTGTCTTTCCTCCTCTTCAGAAGATTTCACCTCACTTTTTTGTCCCAATGAAAAATGTTTTTTGAAAATTTGGGTTTTTTTGTGGAACAAGGATTGGAAAGCATCAGTGGAAAGGAGAAATTGTTTTCCCATATTAACTCTTACAGGAGAGAATTTCCCTTCCTAGGGGTAGATTTCATCTCACTTCCTGTTGTCTCCTTCCGTTTGCAAGTAGGAGTCGTTTGTAAGTTAGATGTTTGAAAGTAGGGTCCTGCCCTATATACTCAGCAGAAATTTGGGCCTTAGGTGTTGCTGTGGCCACAACACTGTAAGCCCTCACAGGGCCCTGCTGTGAAATATTAGATCAAGAATTGTAATTACATGCCCCTGTTGAACAGGAGCTGAAAAATTAGGCCTTAGGCACTGGTGCTGGTGCCACAACACTGCAACCCCTCACAGACACTCTAGTTGGAACGCAGGAACGAGCCCTGCTGCAAAGTATTGCATCAAAAATTGTAATTACACGCCCCTGTTAGACAGGGGCAGAAAAATTGGTCCTTAGGCACTGGTGCTGGTGCCACAACACTGCAACCCCTCACAGACACTCTAGTTGGAACGCAGGAACGAGCCCTGCTGCAAAGTATTGCATCAAAAATTGTAATTACACGCCCCTGTTAGACAGGGGCAGAAAAATTGGGCCTTAGGCACTGGTGCTGGTGCCACAACACTGCAACCCCTCACAGACACTCTAGTTGGAATGCAGGAACGAGCCCTGCTGCAAAGTATTGCATCAAAAATTGTAATTACACGCCCCTGTTAGACAGGGGCAGAAAAATTGGGCCTTAGGCACTGGTGCTGGTGCCACAACACTGCAACCCCTCACAGACACTCTAGTTGGAATGCAGGAACGAGCCCTGCTGCAAAGTATTACATCAAAAATTGTAATTACACGCCCCTGTTAAACAGGGGCTGAAAAATTGTGCCTTAGGCACTGGTGGTGGCGCCCAGAACCAAAAATGTTCTTACAAGCTATCAGCGTGATGATTGAGGAGGAAGAGGATAATTACTCAGGGATAGTCACTCAGCATCAGCATAGGCAGTCTTTGAAGGGATCTGAAAAAAATTATTCAGTTACATCAGCATCAGGTGCTTGGTAGCTGGTGGTGATCCAAGACTGATTCATTTTTATGAAGGTCAGCCGATCGACCGAGTCAGTGGACAGACGCACCCTGTGATCGGTTACCACGCCTCCAGCAGCACTGAATGTGCGTTCCGAAAGAACGCTGGATGCAGGACAGGCCAGCAGCTCAATTGCATACTGTGCAAGCTCTGGCCAGTGATCCATCCTCAAGACCCAGTAACCCAGAGGATTTTCGGTGGGAAAGGTGTCCAAGTCTGATCTTGCCCCTAGGTATTCCTGCACCATGTAAAACAGACGCTGGCGATGGTTGCTGGAACCGATCATACCTTGGGGCTGCGGACCAAAAAATTGTCTGAACGCATCGGTCAGACGGCCACCTTCTCCACCGCTCCTTCTTTGACTGACCGAAGCCTCAGCAACACGTTGTCCAGAAACAGGAGTTTGTAACCTCCCAGTCTCTGGGAACGCGTTGCACAGACCTTTCTGCAAGGCCTCCCGAAGATGTTTCATCCTCTGCTCCCTCTGCGATGGCAAGATAAGGTCCGCAACCTTACCCTTGTAATGTGGATCAAGGAGGGTTGCCAGCCAGTATTGGTCCTTCTCCTTGATACCACGAATACGAGGATCCTTACGCAGGCTTTGCAGGATCAGGGAGGCCATGCAGCGTAGGTTTGCTGAGGCATTCGGTCCGGAGTCCTCTGGGTCACTAAGGACAACAACGTCCGCAGCCACCTCCTCCCAGCCACGTACAAGTCCATGTGTTCCTTGGGACTGATCCCTTAACCACTTCAATACCAGGCACTTAGACACCTTCCCGCCCAGGCCATTTTCAGCTTTCAGCGCTGCCGCAATTTGAATGACAATTGCGCGGTCATGCTACACTGTACCCAAACAATTTTTTTATCATTTTGTTCCCACAAATAGAGCTTTCTTTTGGTGGTATTTGATCACCTCTGCGGTTTTTATTTTTTGCGCAACAAATAAAAAAAGACCGAAAATTTTGAAAAAAAACAAGTTTTTCTTTGTTTCTGTTAAAACTTTTTGTAAATAAGTACATTTTCTTCTTCAATGATGGGCACTGATATGGCTGCACTGACAGGCACTGATACGGCGGCACTGATGGGCACCGATTAAGTGGCACCAATGAGGTGGCACTGATGAGGTGGCACTGATGATGGGCACTGATAGGCGGCACTGATGGGCACTGATAGGTGGCACTGATGGGCACTGATAGGTGGCACTGGTATGCAGCACTGATGGGCACTCATAGGTGGCACCGATGGGCACTCATAGGCGGCACTGATGGGCACTCATAGATGGCATTGATGGGCATTCGTAGGTGGCATTGATGGTTACTTATGGGTGGCACTGATAGTTGGCACAGATGGGCATGGATGGGCACTGATAGGTGGGCACTGATGGGCACGGATGGGCACTTACAGGTGGCACCGATGGACACTGATGGGTGGCACTGATGACACTGGTTAATTGCAGTGATGCCCCTAAGGGTGGCATTGCTGGGCATCACTGCAACATAATGGTGCCAATCAGTGCCCATTTGTGGGCACTGATTGGCACAGATTGGGCACACTGGGCACATGTGGATGGCCATGGGGTACATACCTGGCCATCCACATGTTGCCCCTTCCCTGGTGGTCCTAGTGGCAATTCCTGGTGGTCCAGTGTGGTGATCTGAGGGGGGGCTGCGCTAATAAACAATCAGCGCAGACCCCCCCTGCCAGAAGAGCCGCCGATCGGCTCTCCTCTACTCGCGTCTGTCAGACGCGAGTGAGGAAGAGCCAATCAACGGCTCTTACTATTGACAGCATGATCAGCCGTGATTGGACACGGCTGATCACGTGGTAAAGAGCCTCCGCCGGAGGCTCTTTACCACGATCGGTGGAGCGGTGTGTCAGACTGACACACCGCTCCACCGATCGCCGCGATGCGCGCCCCCGTGGGCGCGCGGCGGCATGTTATCCTGCTGGACGTCATATGACGTCCAGTCAGGATAACAGAACCACTTCCCGGACGTCAATCCACCATAAGGCGGGCGGGAAGTGGTTAAAGACTGCTGATGCTGAGTGCCAGGCTCCACCTCCATACTGACACAATCTTCCTCCTCCTCCTCCTCCTCCTCGTCCTCTTCCTGTGTGATCGGCGGGCACGCAGGAACACTGTCTGGATAAAGGGGGCCTTGAGAGCTAAGGAAGTCCTCCTCTTCCTGCCTCTGTTCTGCCTCAAGTGCCCTGTCCATTATTCCACGCAGCGTGTGCTCCAACAGGTGGACAAGGGGGACAGTGTCACTGATGCATGCACTGTCAGTGCTCACCATCCTCGTGGCCTCCTCGAATGGTGACAGGACAGTGCATGCATCCCTGATCATGGCCCACTGGCGTGGGGAAAAAAAACCAAGGTCCCCTGACCCTGTCCTGGTGCCATAGTCGCACAGGTACTCATTGATGGCCCTCTGCTGCGTGTGCAGCCGCTGCAGCATGGCCAACGTTGAGTTCCACCTGGTGGGCATGTCACAGATTAGGCGGTTCTTGGGCAGGTTAAACTCCTTTTGGAGGTCCGTCAGCCGAGCACTGGCATTATATGACCGGCGGAAATGCACACAGACTTTCCTGGCCTGCCTCAGGACATCCTGTAAGCCCAGGTACCTGCCCAAGAACCGCTGCTCCACCAAGTTAAGGACGTGAGCCAAACAGGGCACATGGGTCAGTTGTCCCTGTCGGAGGGCAGAGAGGAGGTTGGTGCCATTGTCGCAAACCACCATTCCTGCCTTAAGTTGGCGTGGCGTCAACCACCTCTGAACCTGCCCCTGCAGAGCTGACAGAACCTCTGCCCCAGTGTGGCTCCTGTCCTCCAAGCACACCAGCTCAAGCACCGCATGGCATCTTTTGGCCTGCGTACTTGCGTAGCCCCTTGAATGCCTACGGAGCACCGCTGGTTCCGAGGAAGAGGCCATGGAGGAAGAAGAAGAGGAGGGGGTGGAGGAGAGAGGTGTGTCACAATCAGCATTTTGGAGGCGTGGTGGCGGAACAACCTCCAACACTACTGCACCTTGTCCTGCATCCTTCCCAGCTGCCAGCAGAGTCACCCAATGCGCCGTGAAACTTAAGTAACGTCCCTGTCCATGCCTGCTGGACCATGAGTCAGCGGTAATATGCACCTTACCGCTGACCGCCCTGTCCAGCGAGGCATGGACATTGCCTTCCACATGCCGGTAGAGAGCCGGAATCGCCTTCCGTGAGAAAAAGTGGCGTTTGGGTACCTGCCACTGAGGAACCGCACATTCCACAAACTCACGGAAGGGGGCAGAGTCTACCAACTGAAAAGGCAGCAGTTGAAGTGCTAGCAATTTTGCCAAGCTAGCATTCAACCGCTGGGCATGTGGATGGCTGGGAGCAAACTTCTTTCGGCGGTGCAGCAGCTGGGGCAGGGAAATTTGCCTGGTACAATCTGACGTCGGTGTACCAAAAGCAGATTGCCCACAAGTACTTGGCTGTGACACACCTAATTCTACACCTTCATTCCTCTCACTGCAGGTCTCAGAGAGGACTGAAGGTCTAGTGGGGTTGGAAATCTCAGCTGATGAGGAGCAAGGAGAGATCCTCTTTGTTCTTTGGTGTGGGTCTTTTAGATATGCTTGCCAACGAACTGCATGGCAGGTCAACATATGTCTGGTCAAGCATGTGGTACCCAAGCGGGAGATGTTTTGGCCACGCGAGATACGCTTGAGACATATGTTGCAAATAGCAGCGGTGCGATCTGATGCACTCGTCTCAAAAAAGGCCCACACCAAAGAACTTTTTGAATAACGCGCAGAGACTGCAGCGCCCTGCACATGTGGAGCTTTGGGGTGTGATGCAGTCAATGTGCTGCCCTTAGGCTGGCCCCTGGAGGGCATCCTGCCTCGTTGGTGATGTGCCGCCTCCTCCTCCTCCTCCTCCTCTCTCCTATCAGGCACCCACGTTGAGTCAGTGACCTCATCATCCCCTCCCTCCTCATCACTGGAGCAAACCTGGCAGTATGCTGCAGCAGGGGGAGCATGACTGCCAGATTGCTGTCCTTCTTGGGCACCCCCTCTGTCCGTGCTCATGTTACTGCCTTCATCGAGCTCAGTATCATCATCAGAGCCTTCCAAACGCTGGGCATCCTCCTGGAGCATGTACCCAACACTGTGGTCAAACAGTTCGAGGGAATCCTCAGGAGGACATGGTGGAGCTAGGGAAGGAGTCACTGATGACATTGACCTGAGGGAAGAGGCCGCTGCTTTGCCAGACAAAGCACCCTGGGCATGGGTGAGAGAGGATGAGGAGGATGAGGACGGCTTGGTCATCCACTCGACCAAGTCTTCCGCATGTTGCGGCTCAACACGGCCAGCTGCCGAAAAAAAGGCCAAGCGTGTCCCATGGCCACGTGCTGATGAGGATGCACCGTCTCCACGACCAGCACTAGACACAGAGCCTGCTTGCCCTCTCTTATTGGCTTGTGACTGTCTGCCTCTCCTTCTTGGCCTTCCAGACATACTAATGGCCTGTAGCTGCACTAAGCTGGGATAGAACACCTGTAATTTTCTTCAGGTAGCTTTATATACTGTAACCAGACAAGCCTGCCTGTCAGTAGGAAGATAACAGGAACGGATCTAGCTGAACACTGTGAGCAGGACGCACTGCACTAAATGTAAATAGCAGGAACGGATCTAGCTGAACACTGTGAGCAGGACGCACTGACTGCACTAAATGTAAATAGCAGGAACGGATCTAGCTGAACACTGTGAGCAGGACGCACTGACTGCACTAAATGTAAATAGCAGGAACGGATCTAGCTGAACACTGTGAGCAGGACGCACTGCACTAAATGTAAATAGCAGGAACAGATCTAGCTGAACACTGTGAGCAGGACGCACTGCACTAAATGTAAATAGCAGGAACGGATCTAGCTGAACACTGTGAGCAGGACGCACTGCACTAAATGTAAATAGCAGGAACAGATCTAGCTGAACACTGTGAGCAGGACGCACTGCACTAAATGTAAATAGCAGGAACAGATCTAGCTGAACACTGTGAGCAGGACGCACTGCACTAAATGTAAATAGCAGGAACGGATCTAGCTGAACACTGTGAGCAGGACGCACTGACTGCACTAAATGTAAATAGCAGGAACAGATCTAGCTGAACACTGTGAGCAGGACGCACTGACTGCACTAAATGTAAATAGCAGGAACGGATCTAGCTGAACACTGTGAGCAGGACGCACTGACTGCACTAAATGTAAATAGTAGGAACGGATCTAGCTGAACACTGTGAGCAGGACGCACTGCACTAAATGTAAATAGCAGGAACAGATCTAGCTGAACACTGTGAGCAGGACGCACTGCACTAAATGTAAATAGCAGGAACGGATCTAGCTGAACACTGTGAGCAGGACGCACTGCACTAAATGTAAATAGCAGGAACAGATCTAGCTGAACACTGTGAGCAGGACGCACTGCACTAAATGTAAATAGCAGGAACAGATCTAGCTGAACACTGTGAGCAGGACGCACTGCACTAAATGTAAATAGCAGGAACGGATCTAGCTGAACACTGTGAGCAGGACGCACTGCACTAAATGTAAATAGCAGGAACAGATCTAGCTGAACACTGTGAGCAGGACGCACTGCACTAAATGTAAATAGCAGGAACAGATCTAGCTGAACACTGTGAGCAGGACGCACTGCACTAAATGTAAATAGCAGGAACGGATCTAGCTGAACACTGTGAGCAGGACGCACTGCACTAAATGTAAATAGCAGGAACAGATCTAGCTGAACACTGTGAGCAGGACGCACTGAACTAAATGTAAATAGCAGGAACAGATCTAGCTGAACACTGTGAGCAGGACGCACTGCACTAAATGTAAATAGCAGGAACGGATCTAGCTGAACACTGTGAGCAGGACGCACTGACTGCACTAAATGTAAATAGCAGGAACGGATCTAGCTGAACACTGTGAGCAGGACGCACTGCACTAAATGTAAATAGCAGGAACAGATCTAGCTGAACACTGTGAGCAGGACGCACTGCACTAAATGTAAATAGCAGGAACGGATCTAGCTGAACACTGTGAGCAGGACGCACTGCACTAAATGTAAATAGCAGGAACAGATCTAGCTGAACACTGTGAGCAGGACGCACTGCACTAAATGTAAATAGCAGGAACAGATCTAGCTGAACACTGTGAGCAGGACGCACTGCACTAAATGTAAATAGCAGGAACGGATCAAGCTGAACACTGTGAGCAGGACGCACTGCACTAAATGTAAATAGCAGGAACAGATCTAGCTGAACACTGTGAGCAGGACGCACTGCACTAAATGTAAATAGCAGGAACGGATCTAGCTGAACACTGTGAGCAGGACGCACTGCACTAAATGTAAATAGCAGGAACAGATCTAGCTGAACACTGTGAGCAGGACGCACTGCACTAAATGTAAATAGCAGGAACAGATCTAGCTGAACACTGTGAGCAGGACGCACTGCACTAAATGTAAATAGCAGGAACGGATCTAGCTGAACACTGTGAGCAGGACGCACTGACTGCACTAAATGTAAATAGCAGGAACAGATCTAGCTGAACACTGTGAGCAGGACGCACTGACTGCACTAAATGTAAATAGCAGGAACGGATCTAGCTGAACACTGTGAGCAGGACGCACTGACTGCACTAAATGTAAATAGCAGGAACGGATCTAGCTGAACACTGTGAGCAGGACGCACTGCACTAAATGTAAATAGCAGGAACAGATCTAGCTGAACACTGTGAGCAGGACGCACTGCACTAAATGTAAATAGCAGGAACGGATCTAGCTGAACACTGTGAGCAGGACGCACTGCACTAAATGTAAATAGCAGGAACAGATCTAGCTGAACACTGTGAGCAGGACGCACTGCACTAAATGTAAATAGCAGGAACAGATCTAGCCTAATCTATCTAACTCAAATCAAATGACACTGTCTGTCTCTCTCTCTATCAGCACACCGGAACACACTACACAGGGCCGCCGTGCAGGCGGCCTTATATAGTGTGGGGCGTGTACTAAATCCCCTGAGCCATAATTGGCCAAAGCCACCCTGGCTTTGGCCAATTACAGCTCTCTCTACTGACGGCGCTGTGATTGGCCAAGCATGCGGGTCATAGTGCATGCTTGGCCAATCATCAGCCAGCAATGCACTGCGATGCCGCAGTGAATTATGGGCCGTGACGCGCCACACGAATTTGGCGCGAACGGCCCATAACGTTCGCAATTCGACGGACGGTCGAACAGCCGATGTTCGAGTCGAACATGGGTTCGACTCGAACACGAAGCTCATCCCTAGTTCTGGATATAGACTCCTTACAATGCATTGAAGTCTGCAACAGAATTCAATCTAATGTGCAATATTGCATTTCTGTGTCAGTAGGTTTTATTGTTGATTTTAAGAAGAAAACTAAACAGAGACATGTTTTGCTATTCGATCAGCGCTCTACAGGCTATAATCTGCAGCGCTGATTAGTGTATTCTGATGGCGGGGAAATCTCACACAGTGGTAGGATTCCCTCATCCACCTCAAATATGTCAGATGGGGGAATCGAGTCATTTTTTAATTCAACTCACTAGTTGTATGAAACAAAAAAAGAATCATATATGAGCTACCTAAGTAACATATAGGATATTAGTTATAGTAAGACACAAACTGGGGAAAATTAGAAACTAATGTGGAAGAAAATAAATCTTGCTTACTAAGCATATTGGATGAATTTGACTGGGAGAATCACACTGGAGAGGCAATTGTGAGAACCTTATTCTTAGCATGTGAGCTTATAATAGTGCATTGGAAGTTAGAAAACCCTCCTACAGCCAAGGAGTAGATTACCGCAGTGCATAATACTTTGCAGATGGAAAAATGAATTTACCAAAGCAAGGGATGTTAACGTAAATATGAAAAGTTATAGGCCCCATGGTTGGATGTCCCTAGGATTGCCCCAGTGGATCTAGTCGAGGGCAGGCTGTCAGGGTTAAATGCTGTATAATGCTCAAATGTGATGATTTGCACTTGTTGCTCTAATATGTTTGTGTTCGAGATAACAGGCTGAATGTAATGGTTTTGGTTTCAATGACATGTATGCTGTGGACCAGGGTTATACTGGTTCTGACTGCTTTTACATATTCGCTGGAAAGTACTGCTTAGCTATGCTGTACTGGCTTAATGTCAATAAAGGTTTCTTTGGGTTAAAAAAAAAAAAGTGGAAGAAAATAGGTTGTAAGTGTCTCAGATAGGGTGGTACAATCTGTGTCCTTAATTATATCATTAATACTAATATTTATAGCAAGGTCATCTCAAGAGATAGGAACATGTAAGGCAGATAGTTGAACAGGGGGGAACAATAGTGAAATTAAAAATATGAATTGTAATGTAACATTGTGTAATGTATTTAGTATAGGGAAGATATTATAAAAGGGGTAGAGCATAAATGGTAGGCAGCAACGATTAGCTATGGGTATTGATAAGGTAAGAAACGGTGTTGGAAAAATGGCAACAGACAGGACAGGGAGGGAAAAAGAAAAGGAAAATGAGGGGGGGTAGAAGGAAAAGGGGGGAGGTAAAGACTTGTGAGGAACAAGGGGAGGTGGGGAGAGTTCCAGATTAGTCTTGTAAAATGAGGGCATGTTTTCTTGCAGGCAGTTTTTCATACCGCTTGCAAAGGTGCAATAATGATTTAAAGGCTTCTACAGGGATGGATGGTGATTTTCAAATTTTGGCCAAGGTCTACTTAGCTGCTGTGAAAATGTAAGTAGGTAAGTTTCAGTTTTAGTGCAGGAGTGTGGTGGTGTGTTTAAATAGGCTTCCCATGCGTCCATATTAAACTGGCAGCCCAGAAGGATAGAGATTATAGAAATTACTTTCCAAAAATGATTGCTGATTGGACAGGACAATCAAATGTGGTAGCAATTGCACGTTGAGCATGGCAACCCCTAAGACCCTGTTCACACATGTCGGGTGACCTGAATTTTACTGAACTTGATGAATGCAGTTCACCGCTAAGACACTTAGAATAGTGTCATATTTACACTGCCATACACCCTAGAGGTATGGTGCAGGGAACTGCAATAAAATGCAGACATGCTGCATATTATTTCAGTGCACAAGACAGGATCACACACCACGCTGCTGTATAGTGACATGAAGTGTCACTTTTGTGCAAATCAAAAATCAAATAAAATCAGAACAAAAAAAAGGGACCGTGTTATACTCAGAAAAACTCCTTACACTGTTGGCTAGCCACATATTTTCCCAATCAATTGGTAGGAGGGATTCACCTATTTTCTTCTCCCATTCAGTGTTAAATTTGATGTCAAAATGAACACTGTTTATATCACAATTGCTAAATCTGTGTCTGTAGGGCACGTTCAAACCTTAATACTAGGGATGGGCAGAACACCCCCCAGTTCGGTACGCACCAGAACATCTGGCAAAAAGTTCTAGCGAACATGCAAACCCTATTAAAGTCTATGGGACACAAACATGAAAAATCAAATGTCCTCATTTTAAAGGCTTATATGGGTTAATGCCATAAAAAGTGTATGGGGACCTGGGTCCTGCCCTAGGGGACATGTATCAATGCAAAAAATGTTTTTAAAACGATTGTTTTTAAAGGAGCAGTGATTTTAATGATGCTTAAAGTAAAACAATAAAAATTAAATATTTCTTTAAATACTGTGCCTCCCCTTAGTCTGCTTGTAAAGTGGCGCATATGTGTGATGTATAGAACATGAGGCAGTAATAATGTATAATGACATTATAAAAATAATAATGACATTTCTGAAGGAAAAAATGTCATTTAAACTTTCTCCCAGCAATACAGATTATAAAAAAATGAAAAAAAAAATGGCTTGACCCCCCCAAATCCATACCAGACCCTTATCCAAGCATGCAGCCTGGCAGGCCAGGAAAAGGGGGGGTGAGAACAAGGGGCAAAGGCCTCTTTCCGACAACCCTGGGCTGTGGTTGTCGGGGTCTGCAGGTGGGCTGGGCCCCCAGATCCCACACCCCCTATGTGAATGGGTATCGGGTACATTGTACCCTTACCCATTCACCAAAAAAGTGTACAAAAGTAAGAAACACGGTAAACAGTTTTTGACAAGTCCTTTATTAAAAAAAAAATAATAATGTCCCTTGATGTAATCCACTGTCAATCACATAGGCCCTGAAATGTCAGGAAAGTAGCTGACCCTCCAAATGACCCCTTTTTGAAAGTAGACAGTCCAAGGTATTTAGTAGGGATGGGCAAACGGTTTGGCCGAGCATAAGTTCGGGCCAAACTTTGGTTGTCCGGATGTTCGGCGAACACAGACAAACAACTTTAACAAGGGGACCCCCAGATCCCGGCCTCCCCCATGTGAATTGGTAAGGGGTACTTGTACCCCTACCATTTCACAAAAAAGTGTCAAAAATAGTAAAAAAGACAGGAGACACTTAGGGACAAGTCCTTTGTTAAAAGATAAAAAAATAAAAATGTCCCGCAATGTCCATTCATCTTCTATCACGCTACCCGACGAACCAGAAAAAGTATATACCTGAGGACGGGGGCCACTCGGTAACATAAACGGGTGACCTCGCCTTCCTCTGATGTCACAAGGCATCAGAGGGGGTGGGGTCACCCGTTTACATCACCGGGTGGCCTCGCCCTCAGCTATACAAGAGCTGGCACCAAGAAGAAGCATTACTCGGCGGGAGCCTCTCATGAAGGCGGAGCTGTTGCATTTTTTTTCTTTTTTTGGTTCGTCGGGTGGCATGATAGAAGATGAATGGACATTGTGGAACTTTTTTTTAATAAAAGACTTGTCACAAGGTGTCTCCTGTCTTTTTTACTATTTTTGACACTTTCCTTTGTGAAATGGTAGGGATATAATGTACCCCTTACCAATTCACATGGGGGGGACGTGAACTGGGGGTCCCCTTGTCCCCCCACCTGCATACCCCCACAACCACCGGGCAAGGGTTGTGGGGATGAGGCCCTTGTCCCCATCCACATGGGGACAATGTGCTTTGGGGGGTTACTCCAAAGCACCCTCCCCATGTTGAGGGCATGTGGCCTGGTACTGTTCAGGAGGGGGGCGCTCTCTCATTCCCCCTCTTTTCCTGCGGCCTGCCGGCTTGCGTGCTCGGATAAGGGTCTGGTATGGATTTTGGGGGGCCCCTACACCATTTTTTTTACATTTTGGCACAGGGTTCCCCTTAAAATCCATACCAGACAGTATGGATTTTGGGGGGACCCCTACGCCATATTTTTTTTTAAATTTGGTGCAGGGTTCCCCTTAATTTCCATACCAGACCTGAAGGGCCTGGTATGGATTTTGGGGGGACCCCCATGCAAATTATTATTACATTTTTGGTTTGGGGGTTCCCCTTAATCTTCATACCAGACCCAAAGTGCCTGGTAATGGACTGGGGGGAACCTATGCTGTTTTTTTCAATGAGTTTTATCTATATTGCCGAGACCTGACAATTCATTACAGCCGCGATCAGTTTTAAATGACTTTTTCCTTTAGAAATGTCATTTTGCTGTGGTACTGTTCTAAACACGGGAAAACTGTGTCACTTTACAAGCATACTATAGACACCCCCCAGGCACAATATTTAAAGGAATATTTCATTTTTATTGTTTCACTTTAAGCATTATTAAAATCACTGCTCCCGAAAAAAATGACATTTTTAAAACTTTTTTTGCATTTATACATGTCCCCTGGGGTAGGACCAGGGTCCCCAAACACTTTTTATGACAATAACTTGCATATAAGCCTTTAAAATGAGCACTTTTGATTTTTCATGTTCGTATCCTATAGACTTTAACGGTGTTCGTTTGGTCGTCTGAATTTTTTGCCTGTTCAGATGTTCTGGTGCGAACCGAACCCAGGAGGGGGGGGGGTGTTCGGCTCATCCTTAGTATTTAGTAAGAGGCATGGTGAGTTTTTTGAATTTGTAATTTTTTTCCCACAATTCTTAGGAAAATTAAGAAATATTTTTTTTTTTTTTTTTTTACACAAACTTGTCATAAGTTATTTCTCACATACAGCATATGCATACTTCCAATTACACCCCAAAATACATTCTGCTACTCCTCTTGAGTATAGCGACACCTCATGTGAGACTTTTTCACAGCCTGGCCACATAGAGAGGCACAACATCAGGCATTCTAGGAGCATAAATTACACATCTAATTTCATTCCTACCTATTACACTTTTGAAGGAGGTCCTGAAGCACCAGGACAAGGGAATTACCCACAAAATTACCCCATTTTGGAAAGAAAACACCCCAATGAAATAAAAAATTGGGCCTTGGGTGTTGGTGGGGCCTGAACACTGTAACCCCTCACACTTATACTTGTTGGGGCGCAGGTATGGGCCCTGCTGTTAAAAAGAAAATTTAAATTACATGCATCTGTCAAACAGGTCAAATACGACTCCTCCTCCTTGTCCTCCTGCGTGTTTGGCGGCCCCACATGAATAGTATCTGCATAAAGAGGGCCTTGAGAGGAAAGGATGTCCTCCTCTTCCTCCCGCTGTTCTGCCTCAAGTGCCCTGTCCATGATTCCACGAAGCGTGTGCTCCAGCAGGAAGACTAGAGGGACAGTGTCACTGATGCATGCATTGTCGCGGCTCACCATCCTTGTGGCCTCCTCAAATGGTGACAGGACAGTGCATGCATCCTTTATCAGTAGACACTGGCATGGTGAAAAGAAGCCAAGCTCCCCTAAGCCTGTCCTGGTGTCATACTCACACAGGTACTCATTGATGGCCCTCTGCTGCGCGTGCAGCCGCTGCAGCATTGCCAATGTTGAGTTCCACCTGGTAGGCATGTCACAAATGAGGCGGTTGAGGGCAGGTTGTATTCCCGTTGAATGTCAGCCAGCTGAGCACTGGCATTGTATGGCTGCCAGAAATGGCCACAGACTTTTCTGGTCTGCCTCCGAACATCTTGTAAGGAACATGTGTCAAGTGTCCCTGTCGTAGGGTGGAGAGAAGGTTGGTGCCATTGTCGCATACAACCCTTCCTGGCTCAGGTTTCAATGGTGTCAACCACCTCTGAGCCTGCCCCTGCGGAGCTGACAGAATCTCTGCCCCGGTGTGGCTCCCGTCCCCTAGACAGACCAACTGAAGCACTGTATGACATCTTTTAGCCTGAATGCTTGCGTAGCCCCTTGAATGTTTAGGGAGCACTGTTGGTCTGAGGAAAATTCAGCAGAAGAGGCCATATAGGAAGAAGAAAAGGAGGGGGTGGAGCAGCAGATGTGGCAGATTCATGACCAGCTTTTTGGAGGCATGGTGGCGGAACAAGTTTCAGCACTGAATCCTGTCCTGCATCCTTCCCAGCTGCCAGCAGAGTTACCCAGTGTGCCATGAAGGAAATGTAACATCCCTCACCATACCTGCTGGACCATGAGTCAGCAGTAGAGTGAACCTTGCTACTGACTGCTTTGTCCAACAAGGCCAAAACATTGCCTTCCACATGATGGTAGAGAGCTAGAATGGCCTTACATGAAAAGAAATTTCTTTTTGGAACCTGCCACTGTGGTATAGCACATTCTGCAAATTCACAAAAGGGGGCAGAGTCTACCAGATGAAAAGTCAGCAGTTGTAGTGCTAGCAATTTGGCCAAGCTAGCATTTAGTTGCTGAGCATGTGGATGACTGGGGCATATTTTTTTACGGTTCAGTAAATGGGGCAGTGAAATTTGCCTGGTGAAATCAACAGGTGGTGTACTGCTAGCAGATTGGAGTTATGCCTCCTCCTCGCTTTCCTACTCTGTTTTCTCAGGCACAAAAGTACAGTCAGTGACCTCGTTGCCCCCTCCCTCCTCGTCACTGGAGCAAACTTGGCAGTATGCTGCAGCTAGGGGGAAAATTACTGCTAGTTTCTTGTTTTTCTGTGGCACCCGCTCTCTCTAGGCTCATGTTACTTCCTTCCTCAACTTGGGAACCAACATCGGAGCATTCAAATTGCTGAGCATCCTCCAGCAGCATGTGATCTGATCTATGATCTACTATGATCAAATAATTCAGGTGACTCGTCCACGTATGATGGTGAGGCTACAGAAGGAGTAGATGTGGACAAGGAGCTGGTGGAATAGGCCCCTTTGGCAGCTGCGGTGGAAGGCAAACTAGTATGAGCCAGGGTGAAAGAGGATGAGGAGGATGAGGACGGCCTAGTTATCCACTCCACCAACTCTTCTACATAAAGAAATAATTCTGGACCACTGCACTTCTAAAAATCCATTTCTTGAAGCTTCATAAGACAAGTGGTTGACAGATAAAGCAGGGGACAAAGAGGTAGATGCGTTTTGTGCAAATGTTAGCACTTCTACCTCTTTGTCCTCTGCTTCATCTGTCAACCACTTGTCATATGAAGCTTCAACAAATAAATTTTTGGAATTGCAGCTGTCCGGAATGATTTCTTTATGTTACACAGCATGCGAGCCTGGCTAGCACCTGACTAGTGTGTGTGGGGATTACCTGAGACTCACTCACCTGGAGTACTAATGATGCAGCAACAGAAACTGATACTGCAAAAAAAAAGAAAAAAAAAGATTAATGAAAAAAATATTATCAGTGGTGACACAGAAGAGTTGTACACACCAACACTTCAGTAGCACCACAACACTGTGTTATTCACACTACACTACACTGTGTTATATACACCACACTACACTGTATTATATACTCTGCACTGCATTATATACACTGCACTACACTGTGTTATTCACACCGCACTACACTGTATTATATACTCTGCACTGCACTATATACTCTGCACTGCCTGCACTGTATTATATATTCTACAGTGCCTGCATTGTATTATAGACACTACACTGCCTGCACTGTTTTAAATATTCTACACAGCCCGCACTCTATTATAGAAACTACACTGCCTGCACTGTATTATATATTCTACACTGCCTGCACTGTACAGGCAGTCCCGAGTTACAAACGGGTTAGGGACTGCCGGTTTGTTCTTAAGTCGGAAATGTTCGTAAGTCAGAAGCGCATACGCAGAATGGCAAAGACGTCATTTTCCGATGTTCTGTCAAGTAGCCGCGCATGCGCAGGCTGTCACACCGCCTCCCGTTTGGTTCATAACTCGGGGACTGCCTGTATTATAGACACTACACTGCCTGCACTGTTTTAAATATTCTACACAGCCTGCACTGTATTATAGACACTACACTGCCTGCACTGTATTATATATTATACAATGCCTGCACTGTATTATAGACACTACACTGACTGAATGCACAATCCATTAATTACCCTTCCTAATCTATCTCCACTGTAACACACTACATTCGGCCGCCATTGATAGCAGCCTTATATAGTGTGGTGCCTTTGGCCAATCATAGCTCTAACAGCACATCACGCTGTGATTGGCCAAAGCATACAGGTCAGGTTCATGCTTTGGCCAATTAGCACCCTTCAATGCACTGAGATCTTGCAGTGCATTATGGGGTGCTCCGCAGCCAGCGAATGTCCCGTGAGCGCCCCATCATTTTTTTTGTTCTACGAACAAACGAACACCCGATGTTCGAGTCAAACTCATGTTTGACTCTAACATCAAGCCCACCTCGACTAAAATGATATTAGTAAATTAAAATGTACTGGAAATTCTAGTTGACTAAAATACAACTAAAACTAAAATGGCATTTTAGTCAAAAGACTATGACTAAAACTAAATCAAAATTATCCCTGCTCCCATTTATGTATTTTGGAGGGGTAATGGAAAGGTGAAGGGTGGTTATTATTTAAGGTGAGTAAGGATTATTTCTGCAGATGAATGTAAAGGAAGTAATTCTAAGTGGAGTATCCATGTGTTATGAAAATGTGAGGAAATGTAAATTTTTAGAGTTGCAAGATTTCAGAGGGTAGTATACTATGTGAGTTTCATAAGGATTTGAAGGACTTGTGACCATCTATGGAGAGCAGATTTAAGTTATAAGAAGTTAGCTACAATCCACCATTCAAAAGATTTGGGGAATTCAAAATAGCAGGGAAGCCTGATTTTTCCCACAGGTTAGAGAGGTGGAGGTGGGGTGATAGGGATTTTCGAGAGTATTTGTATCCACAAAAAAATTGTGAGTGAAAGAACTGTTATTTTTTTCTATAATGGGGACGGAGCCAAAGGATTCCAGTGATGGTAAGTGAAGCAACAGTGTATGCTGCCAGGCTTAACTACTTTAGGCTTCAAAGTAGTTGCCACTCAAGTGTGGGACACTAAGGTCCCCAGAAAGTTTAGTTCTGTAGAGAATAAAGCATGCTATCCTTTGTTTACAGGAGGCCCAGATGAAGTGTAATATCTTGTTTTGTAATAGACGCAAAATATCTGTTGGGATTGGAAGAAGGAGGACTCTACATACAGGAGCTCAGGGAGAAAAGTGATTTTGATTACAGCTACTCGGTCGAGTCTGGATATTGGATAGTTTGTTAAATTTGATAGGTGCATTTGTAGATGACAGAAAAGAGAGTGGTAGTTCGCGCTGTACATAGTGGATAATGAGTTGGTAAGGTTAGTTTGTAAGTAGGGGAGATTGGAGAGCATCCATTGCCATCAATGCTTTGGACTTGTGCCTGTTGATGTTAAACACAGACTGGGAGGCATATTGGGGAAGTAACTGGAAAAGGTTGGGGAGCAAGGTGATGGGGTTGGTATAAAACTTGATAAGGTCATCTGAAAAAAGGCAGTGCATGTGATGATAGCTGGCTACTTCTAGGCTGCGATTATTGTGGTTGTGTTTGATGAGACTAAGTGGCCTAATAGCCAGGAGGATTAGAAGAGTGGAGAGGGGAGTTCCCTCATAAATACCAGTTAGAATGGGGAACATAGCAGAGTGGAACCCTGAACAATTTTGTGATGTGTGACAAAGAGCGTGGACCCAGGTAAGAAAGTGATCTCATAAACTCAATTTGCAAAGAATGTAGAACCAATAATCCCATGAGAGTGAGACAAAGAAAATCACCTTTGAGAATTGTATTTCAATGCTGTGATGAGAGGAGAAACAAGTGCATCAATAAATTTATTGAAATAGGTGGTTGAGAAGTTATCAGGGCTGAGTTTGTTTTCAGTGCATTGGTGGTGGCGCAAACCTCAAAAAAGTGTTATAGGGGTTTCTTGGCCATCCAAATCCAGCCATAGACAGTTCAAATCTCGTCTGGTTCAGCAGAGACCTGCTGAGATTCAAACCATGTATGAGAAGGCTAATGTTACCCAAGTCAATGCATCAACATCTTGCAGAAAGAAAATCATATCATCTATGGCCGGCTTAAAATGGTAGTTGAGATAATTGGTGATGTAATAGACTCAGAGAGTCTGCCTCATGGGAGTAGAAGGATTGACTACTGAATTAGATGTTGGACAAGTGTCATTGAAAGATTTTAACTATTTTCAATGGGTTGTTTGTCAGGTAACCCTTCATATGTTTGAGTTATATCAGTTTGTATAACATGTCAGGCTGGCGGAGATGTCATGCTAACATATTGTCAACTATATTTCCCTTTAAGTAGTATTTATTATTTTGACCACCGTATTTGTTTATCTTCTTAGTGGGAAAGTGTTAGGTTAAGATCATGTCTACCATAATTAAGTTGTTTTTTAAGGGTTGAGGTCAGAGAGTGTTTGAATTAAATGTGCAATATTGGGTTTACCTTTGTTATTGTTTATTGTCATGGAAAATTTCCAAAACAAGAAAAAAACTCAAGTGAACAAAAGAAGTGCTTTTGTAACTCACAAATAATAAAGTTTGGGAGCAAAGATGAGTAAATAGGCAATTTGCTTGGCCTTATTCAGATTTTCAACTTCTACACTTTTTCTCATCCCACAACTGGTCAAAACAACATAATGAGGTATTAAGATACTTTAAAAGGCTTCATGTTGTGTCTTTGTGTGGATAATGTGATCAGGGTTTGATTTTTTATTTCACAATGCTGTACATATTTTTGTTAAAGAATGTACATAATGACATTTGAAAGATTTGTTTTTGTATTTTTGGCCAACTAAACATTTAGGCGCTTGGGGACTTTTTTTTTACAGAAGTAAATCTGGAAAGGGAAGCATGTTTTATTGTGGTGGAAAAAGTGTTTCTTTATGAGTCATGGCTGTTTTTCATTTTAGCCAATCATCTTTTAAAAGATAAGTTCACCTCAGGAACATGTTACATGTTCCACGCATTTTTAGGGTGGAATATATAACATGTTTCAGCACCTGCACCTTCTTTCCCTGATTACCCCCCACCCGTGAGAGTTGGCAGGGGTTCCTTTTCTGTACCTAATGCCACTTTCTAAAAGTAGCTTGGCTGTGCAGGTTCCACACAGTCATGTCGTTTATTCAGTTTCCTGTAAATTAATAAACTACTTGTCAGAGAATACCAACCAGCTGTTTGGCTAATAGAAATGTGCATGTCAGAAGACGTTTGGCTAATAGAAATGTGCATATCAGAATGAATGGTCACAAATGGGAATGCCAGTGGGAATGCGCATGCACGCATAAAGATGCACATGCGAACGCGCGCGCACACAATGTTTCTTGGCACAAAACGGGCTATTTAAGGATGCTTCTGCCTGTGCTCTATGCTGACTGGTCTTCAGCTTTCCCTGTGTCCTGTGTACCTCCAGTGGGTTCCCTTGGTTGCTGACCTGGCTTACTCCTGACCTGATATTGGATTCCGCTTCTGTCTTGTCGTTAGTTTCTGACCCGGCTCATTCCTGACTTTGGCTCTACTCCTGATTTTGTACCTTGTTGCCCTCCTGTTGATGACCCTGGCTATCTGATGACCATGTTCCTGCATTTGATCCTGACTTACCACCCTGCTTGCATGTATGCCCGGGTGTCTGCTGCTGCAGTTCTGCACCGCGCTGAACGTTCCTGCTGCAAGTCTGCTGAGAGCTCTGAACAGCCACACACTCTGGCCCGCAATGCAAGTGGAGTGCTTCCTTAACCCCAGCTAAACTGTTGTGCATGCCTACAGTTCCAGATCTGATTATTCTCCTGCTGCCTTGAAATCGCATCTTCTGCTGCAAGTTCCCTGACCTACATGTGCAAGCACTCATGTTCCTCCTGTCCCTTGGCACCCTCTGTTTCACTTCCAGTAGGGCCTGGGCTGGAGATACAAGAGGGGCCAACCTTGTCATTTCAGTCTCTGCTCACTACTAGTACCATCAGCCACCACAGCCGACGTACTTGTAGTTTGAATGAACTGGAGCTCGCTTTTCAGCATGTCCATAATTCATTCACACAGCCTACAGCTCTGCAATGACAGTCTCTACAGAAGTATGGGCAACAGAGCTGTAGGTAGTATGTGCAGGAGTAGGGATGAGTCGAACACCTCCCGGTTCGGTTCGCACCAGAACCTGCGAACGGACCGAAAATTTGCACGAACGTTAGAACCCCATTGACGTCTATGGGGCTCAAACGTTTGAAATCAAAAGTGCTCATTTTAAAGGCTAATTTGCATGTTATTGTCCTAAAAAGGGTTTGGGGACCCGGGTCCTGCCCCAGGGGACATGTATCAATGCAAAAAAAACTTTTAAAAACATCCGTTTTTTCAGGAGAAGTGATTTTAATGATGCTTAAAGTAAAAAAAAAGTGAAATATTCCTTTAAATATCGTAACTGGGCAGGGGGTGTCTATAGTATGCCTGTAAAGTGGCGCTTGTTTCCCATGCTTAGAACAGTCCCTGCACAAAATGTCATTTTTAAAGGAAAAAAAGTCATTTAAAACTGCTTGCGGCTTTAATGTAATGTCGGGTCCTGGCAATATGGATGAAAATCAGTGAGACAAACTGCATGGGTACCCCCCAGTCCATTACCAGGCCCTTTGGGTCTTGTATGGATATTAAGGGGAACCCTGCACCCAAATTAAAAAAGGAAACAGCAGTATACAGGCTCTGTACTCTGAACAGCAGTATACAGGCGGTGCAAACAAGACAGGGACTGTAGGTTTGTTGTTAAGTAGAATCTGTTTGTAATTTTGAACTGGTACATTTTTAACATGTTTAGCTCCAGCCAAAAAATCTATTTTAAGCTTTTTGGAAAACATAGGGAAGGATTATCACCCCTGTGACATTTGTTTTGTTGTCAGTGCTCCTCTTCAGAAGATTTCACTTCACTTTTTGTCCCAATGACAAATGTTTTTTGAAAATTTGGGTTTTTTTGTGAAACAAGGATTGGTGATAAAGCATCAGTGGAAAGGAGAAATGTTTTTCCCATATTAACTCTTACAGGAGAGAATTTCCCTTCCTAGGGGTAGATTTCATCTCACTTCCTGTTGTCTCCTTCCGTTTGCAAGTAGGAGTCATTTGTAAGTTGGATGTTTGAAAGTAGGGGCCTGCTTGAACAGTAGGTGTTGTCAAACACCTGCTTGAAAGTAGGTGTTGTTGTGGCCACAACACTGTAAGCCCTCACAGGGCCCTGCTGTGAAATATTAGATCAAGAATTGTAATTACATGCCCCTGTTGAACAGGGGCAGAAAAATTGGGCCTTTGGTGGTAGTGGTGGTGGTGCTCGTGCCACAACACTGTAAGTCCTCACTCGCTCTTGGTGGGCGCAGAAACGGGCCTTGCTGTGAAATATTAGATCAAGAATTGTAATTACATGCCCCTGTTGAACAGGGGCTGAAAAATTGGGCCTTAGGCACTGGTGCCGGTGCCACAACACTGCAACCCCTCACAGATACTCTAGTTGGAATGCAGGAACGAGCCCTGCTGCAAAGTATTGCATCAAAAATTGTAATTACACGCCCCTGTTAAACAGGGGCTGAAAAATTGGGCCATAGGCACTGGTGCTTGTGCCACAACACTGCAACCCCTCACAGATACTCTAGTTGGAACGCAGAAACGAGCCCTGCTGCAAAGTATTGCATCAAAAATTGTAATTACACGCCCCTGTTAAACAGAGGCTGAAAAATTGGGCCTTAGGCACTGGTGCTGGTTCCACAACACTGCAACCCCTCACAGATACTCTAGTTGGAACGCAGAAACGAGCCCTGCTGCAAAGTATTGCATCAAAAATTGTAATTACACGCCCCTGTTAAACAGGGGTTGAAAAATTAGGCCTTAGGCACTGGTGCTGGTGCCACAACACTGCAACCCCTCACAGATACTCTAGTTGGAATGCAGGAACGAGCCCTGCTGCAAAGTATTGCATCAAAAATTGTAATTACACGCCCCTGTTAAACAGGGGCTTAAAAATTGGGCCTTAGGCACTGGTGGCGGCGCCCAGGACCAAAAATGTTCTTACAAGCTTTCAGCGTGATCATTGAGGAGGAAGAGGATAATTGCTCAGGATAGTCACTCAGCATCAGCATAGGCAGTCTTTGAAGGGATCTGAGATTTCAAAAAAAATTATTCGGTTACATCAGCATCAGGTGCTTGGTAGCTGGTGGTGATTCAAGACTGATTCATTTTTATACCACAAGTGTTTGGCGCAAGGAATTAAAAGCACAATCCAAATGGTATAACACTATACAGAATAAACTCTACTTGTAATCAAGAGTATGATAATAAAGATGAAAGTTATTGAGTCAAATAGTCCATATTATGGTGCAGCAAGGTAAATGATGGGGATGGTGTGTGAAGTCCACATACACGGCAGCCTTCCGGTGGGAGTGAAAACCATAGTCCCAAACAGACACTGCAAAAACAAGGAAGACAGAGGTGCCTCTGGGTGCAGACTGTAAAAACTATTTTTAATTAAAAAGGCAATGACATTGTTTGCACACACATTTAAGATGAAGATATCAGGCATTTAAAAAGTCCCAAGACAATCAAAAGAGGGGCTGTGGAGTCATCTCTCTCTGCCGTGGATGTATCATCTATCTGCTTCACAGGCGCTGGATGTAATGACGGCCGACAGCGAAGGGGAACACCAGAGCGAGGCTTGGGAAGCAAGCGTAGATCCAGGCGAGGGTAGATGACGTCAAACCATGTGCGACGCGTTTCTTGAGCCGGCTAGCTGTGAGTGGCGTGACGGCTGCGCTCTTTTGTCAAGCTCAGCCCGAGGATTTTTGGTGGGAAAGGTGTCCAAGTCAGATCTTGCCCCTAGGTATTCCTGCACCATGTAAAACAGACGCTGGCGATGGTTGCTGGAACCGATCATACCTTGGGTCTGCGGACTAAAAAATTGTCTGAACGTATAGGTCAGATGGCCACCTTCTCCACCGCTCCTTCTTTGACTGACTGAAGCCTCAGCAATACGTTGTCCAGAAACAGGAGTTTGTAACCTCCCAGTCTCTGGGAACGTGTTGCACAGACCTTTCTGCAAGGCCTCCTGAAGATGTTTTATCCTCTGCTCCCTCTGCGATGGCAAGATAAGGTCAGCAACTTTACCCTTGTAACGTGGATCAAGGAGGGTTGCCAGCCAGTATTGTTCCTTCTCCTTGATACCACGAATACGAGGATCCTTACGCAGGCTTTGCAGGAGCAGGGAGGCCATGCAGCATGTCGTCACTAAGGACGACATGATCCGCAGCCACCTCCTCTCAGCCACGTACAAGTCCATGTGTTTCTTGGGTCTGATCCCTTAAAGACTGCTGCTGATGCTGAGTGCCAGGCTCCACCTCCATACTGACACAATCCTCCTCCTCCTCATCCTCTTCCTGTGTGATCGGCGGGCAGATTGAGAGCTAAGGAAGTCCTCCTCTTCCTGCCTCTGTTCTGCCTCAAGTGCCCTGTCCATTATTCCACACAGCGTGTGCTCCAACAGGTGGAGAAGGGGGACAGTGTCACTGATGCATGCACTGTCACTGCTCACCATCCTCGTGGCCTCCTCAAATGGTGACAGGACAGTGCATGCATCCCTGATCATGGCCCACTGGCGTGGGGAAAAAAAAACAAGCTCCCATGACCCTGTCCTGGTGCCATAGTCGCACAGGTACTCATTGATGGCCCTCTGCTGCGTGTGCACCCGCTGCAGCATGGCCAACGTTGAGTTCCACCTGGTGGGCATGTCACAGATTAGGCAGTTCTTGGGCAGGGTAAACTCCTTTTGGAGGTCTGCCAGCCGAGCACTGGCATTATATGACCGGTGGAAATGCACACAGACTTTCCTGGCCTGCCTCAGGACATCCTGTAAGCCCGGGCACCTGCCCAAGAACCGCTGCACCACCAAGTTAAGGACGTGAGCCAAACAGGGCACATGGGTCATTTGTTCCTGTCGGAGGGCAGAGAGGAGGTTGGTGCCATTGTCGCAAACCACCATTCCTGGCTTAAGTTGGCGTGGCGTCAACCACCTCTAAACCTGCCCCTGCAAAGCTGACAGAACCTCTGCCCCAGTGTGGCTCCTGTCCCCCAAGCACACCAGCTCAAGCACCGCATGGCATCTTTTGGCCTGCATACTTGCATAGCCCCTTGAACGGCTACGGAGCCCCGCTGGTTCTGAGGACAAAGCACAGGAAGAGGCCATAGAGGAAGAAGAAGAGGAGGGGGTGGAGGAGAGAGGTGTGTCACAATCATTAGTAGTGGCATTTTGGAGGCGTGGTGGCGGAACAACCTCCAACAATACTGCACCTTGTCCTGCATCCTTCCCAGCTGCCAGCAGAGTCACCCAATGCGCAGTGAAACTTAGGTAACGTCCCTGTCCATGCCTGCTGGATCATGAGTCAGCGGTAATATGCACCTTACCGCTGACCGCCCTGTCCAGCGAGGCATGGACATTGCCTTCCACATGCCGGTAGAGAGCCGGAATCGCCTTCCGTGAGAAAAAGTGGCATTTGGGTACCTGCCACTGAGGAACCGCACATTCCACAAACTCACGGAAGGGGGCAGAGTCTACCAACTGAAAAGGCAGCAGTTGAAGTGCTAGCAATTTTGCCAAGCTATCATTCAACCGCTGGGCATGTGGATGGCTGGGAGCGAACTTCTTTCGGCGGTGCAGCAGCTGGGGCAAGGAAATTTGCCTGGTACAATCTGACGTCGGTGTACCGAAAGCAGATTGCCCACAAGTACTTGGCTGTGACACACCTAATTCTACACCTTCATTCCTCTCAGTGCAGGTCTCAGAGAGGACTGAAGGTATCGTGGGGTTGGAGATCTCAGCTGATGAGGAGCAAGGAGAGGTCCTCTTTGTTCTTTGGTATGGGTCTTTTAGATACGCTTGCCAACGAACTGCATGGCAGGTCAACATATGTCTGGTCAAGCATGTGGTGCCCAAGCGGGAGATGTTTTGGCTACGCAAGATACGCTTGAGACATATGTTGCAAATAGCAGCGGTGCGATCTGATGCACTCTTCTCAAAAAAGGCCCACACCAAAGAACTTTTGGAATAACGCGCAGAGACAGCAGCGCCCTGCACATGCGGAGCTTTGGGGTGTGCTGCCCTTAGGCTGGCCCCTGGAGGGCATCCTGCCTCGTTGGTGATGTGCCTCCTCCTCCCCTCTCCTATCAGGCACCCACGTTGAGTCAGTGACCTCATCATCCCCTCCCTCCTCATCACTGGAGCAAACCTGGCAGTATGCTGCAGCAGGGGGAGCATGACTGCCAGATTGCTGTCCTTCTTTGGCACCCCCTCTGTCCTTGCTCACGTTACTGCCTTCATCTAGCTCAGTATCATCATCAGAGCCTTCTAAACGCTGGGCATCCTCCTGGAGCATGTACCCAACACTGTGGTCAAAGAGTTCGAGGGAGTCCTCAGGAGGACATGGTGGGGCTAGTGAAGGAGTGACTGATGCCATTGAGCCGAGGGAAGAGGCCGCGTTGGCAGCTGCTTTGCCAGACAAAGTACCCTGAGCATGGGTGAGAGAGGATGGGGAGGATGAGGACGGCTTGGTCATCCACTCGACCAAGTCTTCCACATGTTGCGGCTCAACACGGCCAGCTGCCTGAAGAAAAGGCCAAGCGTGTCCCACGGCCACTCGCTGATGAGGATGCACCGTCTCCACGACCAGCACTGTTGTCTCTAGACACAGAGCCTGCTTGACCTCTTTTATTGGCTTGTGACTGTCTGCCTCTCCTTGTTGGCCTTCCAGACATACTAATGGCCTGTAGCTGCACTAAGCTGGGATATATATATATATATATATATATTTATATATATATATATATACTGATACTGCAGCTAGAAAAATCAACTGCCTGCCTGTAGTATGAGAACACCACCAACCTTCTACAGGTAGCTTTAGCTGAACACTGTGCAGAGCTCGCAAAAAACTAACTTGTAGCTTATTTAGCTGCCTGCGGTAGTGATAGGATCAGGAAAACACCACCAACCTTCTACAGGTAACTTTACCTGAACACTGTGCAGAGCTCGCAAAAAACGAACTTGTAGCTTATTTAGCTGCCTGCGGTAGTGATAGGATCAGGAAAACACCACCAACCTTCTACAGGTAGTTTTAGGTGAACACTGTGCAGAGCTCGCAAAAAACGAACTTGTAGCTTATTTAGCTGCCTGCGGTAGTGATAGGATCAGGAAAACACCACCAACCTTCTACAGGTAACTTTACCTGAACACTGTGCAGAGCTCGCAAAAAACGAACTTGTAGCTTATTTAGCTGCCTGCGGTAGTGATAGGATCAGGAAAACACCACCAACCTGTTACAGGTTGCTTTAGGTGAACACTGTGCAGAGCTCGCAAAAAACTAACTTGTAGCTTATTTAGCTGCTGCGGTAGTGATAGGATCAGGAAAACACCAACCACCAACCTTCTACAGGCAGCTTTAAGTGAACACTGTGCAGAGCTCGCAAAAAAATAACTTGTAGCTTATTTAGCTGCCTGCAGTAGTGATAGGATCAGGAAAACACCACCAATCTTCTACAGGTAGCTTTAGCTAAACACTGTGCAGAGCTCGCACTACACTAACTTGTAGTTTTAGCTGAACACTGTTAGGAGGACGCACTACACTAACTTGTAGCTTTAGCTGAACACTGTTCAGAGGACGCACTATACTAACTTGTAGCTTTAGCTGAACACTGTGCAGAGGTCCCACTACACTAACTTGTAGTTTTAGCTGAACACTGTGAGGAGGACGCACTACACTAACTTGTAGCTTTAGCTGAACACTGTGCAGAGGTCGCACTGCACTAACTTGTAGTTTTAGCTGAACACTGTTCAGAGGACACAGTACACTGACTTGTAGCTTTAGCTGAACACTGTGCAGAGGTCGCACTACACTAACTTGTAGTTTTAGCTGAACACTGTGAGGAGGACGCACTACACTAACTGGTAGCTTTAGCTGAACACTGTGCAGAGGTCACACTACACTAACTTGTAGTTTTAGCTGAACACTGTGAGGAGGACGCACTACACTAACTTGTAGCTTTAGCTGAACACTGTGAGGAGGACGAACTACCCTAACTTGTAGCTTTAGCTGAACACTGTGCATTACACTAACTTGTAGTTTTAGCTGAACACTGTGAGGAGGATGCACTATACTAACTTGTAGCATATTTAGCTGCCTGCGGTAGTGGTAGGATCAGAAAAACTCCACCAACCTTCTACAGGTAGCTTTAGGTGAACACAGTGCAGAGCTCGCAAAAAAATAACTTTTAGCTTATTTAGCTGCCTGCGGTAGTGATAGGATCAGGAAAACACCACCAACCTTCTACAGGTAGCTTTAGGTGAACACTGTGCAGAGCTCGCAAAAAAATAACTTGTAGCTTATTTAGCTGCCTGCGGTAGTGATAGGATCAGGAAAACACCACCAACCTGTTACAGGTTGCTTTAGGTGAACACTGTGCAGAGCTCGCAAAAAACAAACTTCTACCTTTTTTAGCTGCCTGCGGTAGTGATAAGATCAGGAAAACACCAACCTTCTACAGGCAGCTTTAGGTGAACACTGCAGAGCTCGCAAAAAAATAACTTGTAGCTTATTTAGCTGCCTGTTGTAGTGATAGGATCAGGAAAACACCACCAACCTTCTACAGGTAGCTTTAACTAAACACTGTGCAGAGCTCGCACTACACTAACTTGTAGTTTTAGCTGAACACTGTGAGGAGGACGCACTACACTAACTTGTAGCTTTAGCTGAACACTGTTCAGAGGGCGCACTATACTAACTTGTAGCTTTAGCTGAACACTGTGCAGAGGTCGCACTACACTAACTTGTAGTTTTAGCTGAACACTGTGCAGAGGTCGCACTGCACTAACTTGTAGCTTTAGCTGAACACTGTTCAGAGGACACACTACACTAACTTGTAGCTTTAGCTGAACACTGTGCAGAGGTCGCACTACACTAACTTGTAGTTTTAGCTGAACACTGTGAGGAGGACGCACTACACTAACTGGTAGCTTTAGCTGAACACTGTGGAGAGGTCACACTACACTAACTTGTAGTTTTAGCTGAACACTGTGAGGAGGACGCACTACACTAACTTGTAGCTTTAGCTGAACACTGTGAGGTGGACGCACCGCACTAACTTGTGGTTTTAGCTGAACACTGTACACTACACTAACTTGTAGTTTTAGCTGAACACCGTTAGGAGGACGCACTATACTAACTTGTAGCTTATTTAGCTGCCTGCGGTAGTGGTAGGATCAGGAAAACACCACCAACCTTCTACAGGTAGCTTTAGGTGAACAATGTGCAGAGCTCACAAAAAACTAACTTTTAGCTTATTTAGCTGCCTGCGGTAGTGATAGGATCAGGAAAACACCACCAACCTTCTACAGGTAGCTTTAGGTGAACACTGTGCAGAGCTCGCAAAAAAAAATAACTTGTAGCTTATTTAGCTGCCTGCGGTAGTGATAGGATCAGGAAAACACCACCAACCGTCTACAGGTAGCTTTAGGTGAACACTGTGCAGAGCTCGCAAAAAACTAACTTGTAGCTTATTTAGCTGCCTGCGGTAGTGATAGGATCAGGAAAACACCACCAACCTTCTACAGGTAGCTTTAGGTGAACACTGTGCAGAGCTCGCAAAAAACTAACTTGTAGCTTATTTAGCTTCCTGCGGTAGTGATAGGATCAGGAAAACACCACCAACCTTCTACAGGTAGCTTTAGCTGAACACTGTGCAGAGGTCGCACTACACTAACTTGTCGTTTTAGCTGAACACTGTGAGGAGGACGCACTACACTAACTGGTAGCTTTAGCTGAACACTGTGCAGAGGTCGCACTACACTAACTTGTAGTTTTAGCTGAACACTGTGAGGAGGACGCACTACACTAACTTGTAGCTTTAGCTGAACACTGTGAGGAGGATGCACTACCCTAACTTGTAGCTTTAGCTGAACACTGTGCACTACACTAACTTGTAGTTTTAGCTGAACACTGTGAGGAGGATGCACTATACTAACTTGTAGCTTATTTAGCTGCCTGCGGTAGTGGTAGGATCAGGAAAACACCACCAACCTTCTACAGGTAGCTTTAGGTAAACACTGTGCAGAGCTTGCAAAAAACTAACTTTTAGCTTATTTAGCTGCCTGTGGTAGTGATAGGATCAGGAAAACACCACCAACCTTCTACAGGTAGTTTTAGGTGAACACTGTGCAGAGCTCGCAAAAAAATAACTTGTAGCTTATTTAGCTGCCTGCGGTAGTGATAGGATCAGGAAAACACCACCAACCTTCTACAGGTAGCTTTAGGTGAACACTGTGCAGAGCTCGCAAAAAAATAACTTGTAGCTTATTTAGCTGCCTGCGGTAGTGATAGGATCAGGAAAACACCACCAACCTTCTACAGGTAGCTTTAGGTGAACACTGTGCAGAGCTCGCAAAAAACTAACTTGTAGCTTATTTAGCTTCCTGCGGTAGTGATAGGATCAGGAAAACACCACCAACCTTCTACAGGTAGCTTTAGCTGAACACTGTGCAGAGCTCGCACTACACTAACTTGTAGTTTTAGCTGAACACTGTGAGGAGGACGCACTACACTAACTTGTAGCTTTAGCTGAACACAGGTTCAGAGGACGCACTACACTAACTTGTAGCTTTAGCTGAGCACTGTGCAGAGGTCACACTACACTAACTTGTAGTTTTAGCTGAACACTGTGAGAAGGACGCACTACACTAACTTGTAGCTTTAGCTGAACACTGTGAGGAGGACGCACTACACTAACTTGTAGCTTTAGCTGAACACTGTGAGGAGGACGCACTACACTAACTTGTAGTTTTAGCTGAACAATGTGCAGAGGTCACACTAAACTAACTTGTAGCTTTAGCTGAACACTGTGAGGAGGACGCACTACACTAACTTGTAGCTTTAGCTGAACACAGGTTCAGAGGACGCACTACACTAACTTGTAGCTTTAGCTGAGCACTGTGCAGAGGTCACACTACACTAACTTGTAGTTTTAGCTGAACACTGTGAGAAGGACGCACTACACTAACTTGTAGCTTTAGCTGAACACTGTGAGGAGGACGCACTACACTAACTTGTAGCTTTAACTGAACACTGTGAGGAGGACGCACTACACTAACTGTAAATAGTCTAGCTGCCTGACTGTGGTACTAATAGGATCAAAAGAACACCAGCAATTTTCTTCAGGTAGCTGTAAATACTGTAACAAGACAAGCCTGCCTGTCAGTAGGAAGATAACAGGAAAGGATCTAGCTAAACTGAATACAGTGTATATATATATATATATATATATATATATATATATATATATATATATATATATACAACACCTGGGATGCATATATATACACAATACACTGTAAGTGCAGCTAACTCACTGACTGTCCTGCCTAATATATCTAACTTAAATCAAATGACACTGTCTCTCTGTCTATCTCTTTCAACGCCGGAACACACACTACACAGGGCCGCTGTGCAGGCGGCCTTATATAGTGTGGGGCGTGTACTAAATCCCCTGAGCCATAATTGGCCAAAGCCTCCTTGGCTTTGGCCAATTACGGCTCTCTGTTCAGACGGCGCTGTGATTGGCCTAGCATGCGGGTAATAGTGCATGCTTGGCCAATCAGCAGCCACCAATGCACTGTGATGCCGCAGTGAATTATGGGCCGTGACGCGCCACACAAATTTGGCGCGAACGGCCCATATCGTTCGCAATTCGGCGAATGGGCGAACAGACGATTTTCGAGTCGAACATGGGTTCGACTCGAACACGAAGCTCATTCCTATGCAGGAGCTTGACATTGCCCCTGAAATCTGCTGATTGTGGATGCAATGCTTTCCAGGCTCCTGTTTTAAAAAACAATAAATGTACACTTTTTACCTGCAAAAAAACTTTAAGGAAAATAGAACATTTTACCTATTTACTGCTGCTTCATGGGCAGATTGGTAAAATAAATAAAACATTTGGTGGTAGATGACAGCGGCGCAAGCAAAAGTTAGTTACAGTAGCAACAGTGATGAGGACTGATTATCTTCTCCTTTCCTTTTTAGCAGAATTGGCACATTGCTTTTTTTACAGGTATTATATAGGAAACAAGCCAATGCCTGTGTGACAAACATGGCACCAGACCACTGCCCTCTTCACCAACTTGCAACGAATGGCTGGTCAAACTCACTCCACGCTGTTACTAATATGCAACAATGACACACTCAGCCTCACCCTGCACAAAGATTTTCCAGCTAAGGGGACTACAATCTAAGTGCCAACGGTTCTGCAGGATGAGGTAGACAGAAATGTTTTTTTGCTAATGTCTCCAGCAAAACTATTTGTGATTTGCTTATTTTTTACACTATCAGACATTTTATTGCAGCCATGTACTCCCAATGGGCTTAATTACCCTGCAAACCATGTGTGGCAGAACTGAAAGATTGTGTTATAGTTTTAAGATGGTGTCCTTCCCTATTCGCTCAGAGAAAAGTGATAAGGCAAGATGTTTATTGTTAGCAGACAGGGAGAGAGTAAACACACTCTGACATGCTGCAGTGTTCTGGTTATTGGTTATCTGCTAAGTAATGGCATGGTTTATGGCTAGTCCTAAGTTCTTTTGAATTTCCAGACCCATAGCCCCTGGTTTACTTAAACAAAATGCCTATGGAGATGCATGTTTGTTATTATGGTTATGTTCTGGAAGAACAGTCAGCTGCTTTGTCTCGTTTTCAAACAAGAAAAGAAAATAACAAATAACATGTCATGGCTGCCTTTTTGGGGTGCTGAACAACATGTTTGTCTGTTTGGGGTGCCCAGTCTGTGTTATCATCACAGCCTGGTGCTGGTGGTGGAGGCTAGGGGTGTAGGAGCCACCTTATTTGCTAGCAGCTACTGGTAGTATTGGTTAATTCCTACTGATGCAGACAGGGTGATGGTATATCTATGGCCTAAGAGCAGAAACTCATGGACTATCCGGAATTGATACATTTTAGTAAATGTGAGCATCATAAAGATAGTGGTTGATGAGGGGCGTGGCTTGACGGCTCGTGCGGATGGCTGCCTAGACTCACAGCTCCGCAGTATAACCGGCCACAATGACATCTCCAGCGGCTCCAGAGAAGGAGAACTTACCCCACAAACAGCCAGAACACTCCTACGCAGTGAGCGGTCATGCTGAAGGGAAGGAAATCATCCAAAATCTCCAGGAAGCTGACGGATTACTATCCCTCACCTGACCTGGCAAGCGGTCAAAATGGCGCCGGCAGTGGCCGAGAAACAACGGCGCGGCTCTCCGTCTCACATTCTAGTCAGAGTCCTGCGCTGTCTCCAGGGCTCCATCGTTCCTCTGACACACAGGGTGAGTGCTCTCCCCCCAACTCGCCCACAACATCCAGCCCTGCTAAGACTAGGCTCAGAACGGATGAGCCTCAGCAATCTCAGCCTGTCACAGCTCCCTGCCTGTTCTCTCTCCCCCCCACCGCAGCCATCATCTGTCTTGGATGCCTTCCCTGCCTTTGACCAGCCACTCTCTGAAAACACTATGAAGAATATGCTGCTATCACTGAGGCAAACACTATATACTGACTTATCCTCTGTTCATTATCCATGGCTGTAAATCAGCATGATCAAGTTATCACACACATGGAAACTAAAATGGGAGACTTACCCTCTGCCCATAATGATCTGGGGGATGGATTTGCGGATCATGACGATGAACTCCAATTAATTAATCTGAAACTCGCAGACCTAGAAGATCGTTCCAGACAAAATAATATTAAGTTCCGTAATATCCCTGAGTCAATCCAACAATCTGATATCGTTGTTTCTGCAATCCATGATCCCTGCCCTTTTGCCTGACCTAACAACCCTTGACATGGAAATTGACAGGGGCACACAGACTCCCCAAGCCATCTCACCTCCCTGCTTCCACTCCCAGGGATGTTTTAGCCCGCATTCATTTTTTTCACTACAAAGGAAAAAGTCATGTACGCAGCCAAACAAGCAGCAAGACTCCCTGACCCTTTCATCAACATTGCACTGTATGCTGACTTATCCAAAGCAACAATGGAAAATCACAGGCAGTTGGCGACTATAACTAAAGCACTTCAAAACCATAAAATCCCTTACAAATGGGACTTCCCCACTAAACTACTCATTACGCACCAAAACAAAACTCACGCAGTGCGCACCCTCCCTATGGGTCTCACACTCTTGAGAAACTGGCATATCATACCAGAGGAAGCACTGTGCCCTTCCGCTCACCTTCCAACCCTCATGGAGACCGGAGGAGAACCTCCAGATGCCTGACAGCTGCAATATATATCCTTCTCTGCACAAGCCAAATGGCTGGGATACTGCAGCGCCTTTATCCAGTACCTGCCTGCCTGCTAAGAGCTCCCTGTCCCACGAAGTTCTCTTCCCCCCACTATCTGTTTGCAGTAGTTTCTGCACATTGAGTCCAGGGCCCTTTTGTTACTGGACTCTCCCTTTTTAATCGAAAACCTTTCACCCTAACCCAGCACCAGCCAATCCCCACCCACCTTTCCACCAAACTACACCCGGGTCCTATTTCTTTACATAAGCGACAAATCACATTGTCCACACCACTTAGAGCAAGGCTAGCGATTTGATCCACACCAACCAATCGCCACCTTCACCTGGGGTCAATCCACTCTTCCTTTAATCCCCCAGAATGGCTTTCAAAATAGTTTCTATCAACGCCAGGGGCTTAAATTCTCCACAGAAAAGATCTGCACTTCTCAAAGAAGCCAACACCCAAAAAGCCAATATCCTCTTAGTGCAAGAGACCAATTTTGCCTCTGCTAAAACTCCCAGATTCACCCTGAAAAACTACGACCAAGTTTTTTCAGCTTCAGGCCAGAAGAAGAAAAACGGGGTCCTCACTGCCATACGGAATACACTACAATTTAAACAACATCAATCCATCGCAGGCCCCCAAGGCCGTTTCCTGATCCTCCTATGTGACATTAATCAAATCACCTACACTCTGATCAACGTCTATGGACCAAACAAACAGCAAATACGATTCCACAAACAACTCTACGAGAAAATACTACGACTCCGAAAGGGGAGGCTTCTTTTTGGAGGTGACTTCAACTTAATTGGAGATTCCATATTGGATACTACTTCCGCGACTAGAAACCATTGAACTGTTCTGAACCCCTTCCTCCGAGCAAAAGGTCTCTACGATCCGTGGAGATGCCACCACAGCAATGAGCGTGACTTTTCCTACTTCTCCTCTTCTCAACTTTCATACTCCCGTATTGACTTCTTCCTTGTTGACAAACTCACCCTCCAGGACGTGACAAACTCTGAAATTGGAACCATCACATGGTCGGACCATGCACCCATCTCCCTTACTGTGGGAAACTGCAGACCTAGAAAAAACTGAATATGGAGACTTGATGCCTCCCTCATCTCTGATCCAAGCATAGTTCAAAAACTCAATATCGAACACCACTTCTATTTCCAAACGAAAAATCAACCGGACATTGATAGGTTTGTACTTTGGTAGGCATATAAAGCCTACATGCGTGGCGTCCTAATTAAACTCCATAGTAATGTTAAAAACCAGAGGTCTAAGCAAAACAAACTGAATCCCTCCCACAAACTAGCCAGTGAGCTCTTAGAACAGCGACAAAAACTCTGCTCACTTTTACTCTTTAAATTTGAGAACAACCTTAAATTAACTAAAGCCAAATACTATGCCTTAGGCAATAAAGCTGGAGCCTTACTAGCCTGACAGGTCAAGGCTCAACGCCTTAAAAATAAAATATCTTCCCTTCACCATCCCACCACCGAACGACTCCTGACAAATCCACAGGATATCGCTAACACCTTTAGCGACAATTACTCTTCTCTCTACAACCTTTCAACTGACACAGCTACTCTCCAACCAACTGACCAATGTATACAAAACTTCCTATCCACTATTGATTTTCCGCATATAACCTATACACAACTAGAAGGCCTTTCCCAACCATTCTCAGATGAAGAAGTCCTAACAGCCATTAAGGCACTCCCTCTCCATAAGTAGGGATGAGCCGAACACCCCCCTGTTCGGTTCGCACCAGAACATGCGAACAGGAAAAAAGTTCATTCGAACACGCGAACACCGTTAAAGTCTATGGGACACGAACATGAATAATCAAAAGTGCTAATTTTAAAGGCTAATATGCAAGTTATTGTCATAAAAAGTGTTTGGGGACCTGGGTCCTGCCCCAGGGGACATGGATCAATGCAAAAAAAAGTTTTAAAAACGGACGTTTTTTCAGGAGCAGTGATTTTAATAATGCTTAAAGTCAAACAATAAAAGTGTAATATCCCTTTAAATTTCGTAGCTGGGGGTGTCTATAGTATGCCTGTAAAGGGGCGCATGTTTCCTGTGTTTAGAACAGTCTGACAGAAAAATGACATTTTGAAGGAAAAAACCCATTTAAAACTACTAGCCGCTAATGCATTGCCAACAATACACATAGAAGTTCATTGATAAAAACGGCATGGGAATTCCCCAAAGGGGAACCCCGGCCAAAATTTAAAAAAAAAATGACGTGGGGTTCCCCCTAAATTCCATACCAGACCCTTCAGATCTTGTATGGATTTTAAGGGGAACCCCGCGCCCAAAAAAAAAATATGTCGTGGGGTCCCCCCAAAAATCCATACCAGACCCTTATCCGAGCATGCAACCTGGCAGGCTGCAGGAAAAGAGGGGGGGACGAGAGTGCGCCCCCCCTCCCCCCTCCTGAACCGTACCAGGCCACATGCCCTCAACATTGGGAGGGTGCTTTGGGGTAGCCCCCCAAAACACCTTGTCCCCATGTTGATGAGGACAAGGGCCTCATCCCCACAACCCTGGCCGGTGGTTGTGGGGGTCTGCGGGCGGGGGGCTTATCGGAATCTGGAAGCCCCCTTTAACAAGGGGACCCCCAGATCCCGCCCCCCCCCCTGTGTGAAATGGTAAGGGGGTACTTACCCCTACCATTTCACTAAAAAACTGTCAAAAATGTTAAAAATGACAAGAGACAGTTTTTGACAATTCCTTTATTTAAATGCTTCTTCTTTCTTCTATCTTCCTTCATCTTCTGGTTCTTCTGGTTCTTCTGGCTCTTCTGGTTCTTTCTCCGGCGTTCTCGTCCAGCATCTCCTCCACGGCGTCTTCTATCTTCTTCTCCTCGGGCCGCTCCGCACCCATGGCATGGGGGGAGGCTCCCGCTCTTCTCTTCTTCTTTTCTTCTCTTCTTCTCTTCTTCATTTTCTTCTCCGGGCCGCTCTGCACCCATGCTGGCATGGAGGGAGGCTCCGCTGTGTGACGGCGCTCCTCGTCTGACAGTTCTTAAATAATGGGGGGCGGGGCCACCCGGTGACTCCGCCCCCTCTGACGCACGGGACATGACGGGACTTCCCTGTGGCATTCCCTGTGATGTCACAGGGAAGTCCCGTCAAGTCTCCGTGCGTCAGAGGGGGGCGGGGTCACCGGGTGGCCCTGCCCCTGTTATTTAAGAACTGTCAGACGAGGAGCGCCGTCACACAGCGGGAGCCTCCCTCCATGCCAGAATGGGTGCGGAGCGGCCCGGAGAAGAAAATGAAGAAGAGAAGAAGAGAAGAAAAGAAGAAGAGAAGAGCGAGAGCCTCCCCCCATGCCATGGGTGCGGAGCGGCCCGAGGAGAAGAAGATAGAAGACGCCGCGGAGGAGCTGCTGGACGAGAACGCCGGAGGAAGAACCAGAAGAGCCAGAAGAACCAGAAGAACCAGAAGATAAAGGAAGATAGAAGAAAGAAGAAGCATTTAAATAAAGGAATTGTCAAAAACTGTCTCTTGTCATTTTTAACATTTTTGACAGAACACTAATGTCGCAATTACCAAATCTAAACCTGTTAAAATGGCAGAAACAAAAGATAACTAATATCTCAGACCTCTACAACACAAACAACACTCTAAAAACCTTTACGAACCTCCAAACTGAATACAACCTCCCCCACACGGAAGCCTATACATACCTGAGGATCTCCCACTTTCTTCAACGGTCTAAAATCTCTATTACGGCCAAAATTCCTGAACCAATCCACAACTTCTACGCACACACAACATACCCAAAACATGGCATCTCTACAATGTACTCTGCACTTAACGACAACCAGCCCTACTCCCAAATACCATCTCTCTCAAAATGGGTAGAAGCATTAAGCATTATTGTCACCCCCGACATGTGAACACGTGCCTTTAAGCACACCTTTACAGCCTCCCACTGCTCTAATCACTGGGAATCATACCAGAAAACAATACACAGATGGTATCTCACATCCTACCGTCTCTCTAAATTCTTCCCTGGCCATCCTCCTACCTGTTGGAGATGATGTGGAAGTGCTGGTACCATAGCACACGTCCTATGGTTCTGCAGATCCCTGAGCTCATTCTGGAAACCAATATTTGCCCTAATCTCCATCATATCGCAGGTTCCAATGACCCCTGATCCCTCGCTAGCATTATTACACCTTGGAATAGAAAAATTCTCACCCAGGATACGAGTAGTAATAGTCCATCTACTACTCGCGGCAAAAATAAACATCACCAAACTCTGGAAAACCACAGATTCCCCATCCATTACCAACACACTTACAAATTTGAACCTTCAATGTGAAATGGAGAGATTAGTTGCTAGGAAAAATCTAAGAATGGAAAAGTTTCTGTATGAATGGCATGCCTGGCTCACACATCCAAAATGTACTGTAACCACATGATGTACTCTCCCTATTGTAACTTCCTCCCATTCTTGTATTTACTATTTATTCTCCTATTCACCCCCATCTACTGATGTAGCAAGTTTCCTAACTGGCTGGTTCTCCCTCACTACAACCCCCCCTCCCCCCGTCTGGAGTTGAGTGGTTCTGTTAAAATGTTAAAATACTAAGCTTGATTCCCCACTGTCTAGTTTAACTTGTAAGAATATCTCTACATTACCTAACTCTACTTTGTTAGTTTCGGTTTTACTTGCTCCAGTCGGACATCCGACTTATTGTAACAAACGTATAACTTGTTCACTTTGTTGAAAAAGAAAATAAAGAAATATTGAAATAAAAAAAAATAGTAAAAAAAAATAGTGGTTGATAGCCTGGTGTGCTTTTTTAAAAAAAATTGCTACACGGTCTTGGAAATTATGTTTAACTGTGAGAAAAAGTCATCACTGTCCTGTCCATCTTTTGCATAAGCCTCTTCTCTAGGTTCTACAGAAACAGAACATTCCATAGCTCAACTCACCAACCAGTCAGCCAACCGACCAAATTAACCTAGTTAGCATGCATTTGCAAACGCATGCGTAAGCTGCAAGGCCTCTTCACGGCACCCTGTGTATTGCTTGCAGTCCTAACGCTACTAAATTTATGAGCGTCTCCACAATGGTAGCACATGCATTAAATGGATAGATGAGGGGCAGGTGGGCCTGGAGGCAGCCCAAACCCCCTTAAAGGAACAGGAGCACACTGGACACCCAGCAATAGCACAGTGGCAGCAAAGGTGCCCAGTGTGTCCCCGGACCATATTTACACCAGTAAAAAAACAAATGGCCCCTGCCCCCACCTATAACTGGCCTTCACAGCAAGGAGCACATGGAAGAGCAAACTCATGAAAAACAAAAACAGAACATTCCATAGCTCAACTCATCAACCAGTCAGCCAACCAACCAAATTGACCTGTCCAATAGTCTGCGTTTAAAACAGGGGTTTAGTTAGCACGCATTTGCAAACACATGCGTACGCTGCAAGGCCTCTTCATGGCACCCTGTGTATTGCATGCGTTAGCATATGCGTGCTAACTAAACCCCTGCTTTTAACGACTGTTGGACAGGTTAATTTGGTCGCTTGGCTGACTGGTTGGTGAGTTGAGCTATGGAATGTTCTGTTTTTGTCTTTCATGCGTTTGTCCTTCCATGTGCTCCTTGCTGTGAAGGACAGCTAAAGGTGGGTGCAGAGGCCATTTGTTTGTTACTGGGGTTCTCTTGGTTCTACATTTATGTTTACAGCTTTAACCACTTGCCTATCGGGCACCTAAACCCCCTTCCTAAACAGGGCAATTTTCAGCTTTCAGTGCTCTCACATTTTGAATGACAATTACTAAGTTATGCAACACTGTACCTATACAAAATGTGTGTAAAAAAATGCATTTTTCTTTGTTTCTGTTATAAAATTTAGCAAATTAGTATTTTTTCTTCATAAATTTTGTCCAAAATTTATACTGCTACATACAGTGGGGCAAAAAAGTATTTAGTCAGCCACATATTGTGCAAGTTCTCCCACTTAAAAAGATGAGAGAGGCCTGTAATTCTCATCATAGGTATACCTCAACTATGAGAGACAAAATGTGAAAACAAATAGAGACAATCACATTGTCTGATTTTTGAAAGAATTTATTTGCAAATTATGGTGGAAAATAAGTATTTGGTCAATATCAAAAGTTCATCTCAATACTTTGTTATATATCCTTTGTTGGCAATGACAGAGGTCAAACGTTATCTGTAATGCCCCGTACACACGATCAGATTTTCTGACGGAAAATGTGTGATAGGACCTTGTTGTCGGAAATTCTGACCGTGTGTGGGCTCCATCACACATTTTCCATCGGATTTTCCGACACACAAAGTTTGAGAGCAGGCTATAAAATTTTCCGACAACAAAATCCGCTGTCGGAAATTCCGATTGTGTGTACACATATCTGACGGACAAAGTGCCATGCATGCTCAGAATAAATAAAGAGATGAAAGCTATTGGCCACTGCCCCGTTTATAGTCCCGACGTACGTGTTTTACGTCACCGCGTTCAGAATGATCGGATTTTCCGACAACTTTGTGTGGCCGTGTGTATGCAAGACAAGTTTGAGCCAACATCCGTCTGAAAAAATCCTAGGATTTTGTTGTCGGAATGTCCTAGCAAAGTCCGACCGTGTGTACGGAGCATAAGTCTTCACAAGTTTGTTACACACTGTTGCTGGTATGTTGGCCCATTCCTCCATGCAGATCTCCTCTAGAGCAGTGATGTTTTGGGGCTGTCGCTGGGCAACACGGACTTTCAACTCCCTCCAAAGGTTTTTTATGGGGTTGAGATCTGGAGACTGGCTAGGCCACTCCAGGACCTTGAAATGCTTCTTACGAAGCCACTCCTTCGTTGCCCGGGCAGTGTGTTTGGGATCATTGTCATGCTGAAAGACCCAGCCACGTTTCATCTTCAATGCCCTTGCTGATGGGAGGAGGTTTGCACTCAAAATCTCATGATACATGACCCAATCATTCTTTCATGTACACGGATCAGTCGTCCTGTTCCCTTTGGAGAGAAACAGCTCCAAAGCATCATGTTGCCACCCCCATGCTTCACAGTAGGTATGGTGTTCTTTGGTTGTAACTCAGCATTCTCTCTCCTCCAAACACGACGAGTTGTGTTTCTACCAAACAGTTCTACTTTGGTTTCATCTGACCATATGACATTCTCCCAATCCTCTTCTGGATCATCCAAATGCTCTCTAGCAAACCTCAGACGGGCCCGGACATGTACTGGCTTAAGCAGGGGGACACGTCTGGCACTGCAGGATCTGAGTCCCTGGCGGGGCAGTGTGTCACTGATGGTAGCCTTTGTTACACTGGTCCCAGCTCTCTGCAGGTCATTCACTCGGTCCCCCCGTGTGATTCTGGGATTTTTGCTCACCGTACTTGTGATCATTTTGACCCTACGGGGTGAGATCTTGCGTGGAGCCCCAGATCGAGGGAGATTGTCAGTGGTCTTGTATGTCTTCCATTTTCTAATTATTGCTCCCACAGTTGATTTCTTCACACCAAGCTGCTTGCCTATTGCAGATTCAGTCTTCCCAGCCTGGTGCAGGTCTACAATTTTGTTTCTGGTGTCCTTCAACAGCTCTTTGGTCTTCACCATAGTGGAGTTTGGAGTGTGACTGTTTGAGGTTGTGGACAGGTGTCTTTTATACTGATAACAAGTTCAAACAGGTGCCATTAATACAGGTAATGAGTGGAGGACAAAGGAGCCTCTTAAAGAAGAAGATACAGGTCTGTGACAGCGAGAAGTCTTGCTTGTTTGTAGGTGACCAAATACTTATTTTCCACCATAATATGCAAATAAATTCTTTAAAAAATCAGACAATGTGATTGTCTGTATTTGTTTCCACATTTTGTCTCTCATAGTTGAGATATACCTATGATGACAATTACAGGCTTCTCTCATCTTTTTAAGTGGGAGAACTTGCACAATTGGTGGCTGGCTAAATACTTTTTTGCCCCACTGTATCTTTAGTAAAAATAACCCAAATTGGTGTTTTTAAAATTACATGCATGCATGTTCATACCACAAACGACACCCCAAAATACATTCTGCTACTCCTCCTGAGTATACCACATGTGTGAGACTTTTATGCCGCGTAAACACGGTTGGAAATTCGGCCCGCAAAAGACCGATGAGATTTTTTCATCAGAAAATGCAACCGTGTTTATGCAAAAGATTGAGAGCATGCTCTCAATTTTTCGGTCGGGAAAAGTTCCTATCCAAAAATGCGATCATCTGTGGCAATTCCGACGCGCAAAATCCCTACGCATGATCGGAAACAATTTGACACATGCTCGGAAGCATTGAACGTCATTTTCTCGGCTCGTCGTAGTGTTGTACGTCACCGCGTTCATGACGGTCGTAATTTCAGCAAACTTTTGCGTGACCGTGTGTATGCAAGGCAAACTTGAGCGGAATCCCGTCGGAAAAGCCTTCATATCTTTTTCCAACAAGAAAACTGATTGTGTGTATGCGGCATTACACAGCCTGACCACATACAGAGGCCGAACATTGAAGTACTGCCTTCAGGCGTTCTAGGAGCATAAATTACACATCTCATTTCTCAACTAGGGATGAGCCGAACACCCCCCGGTTTGGTTCACAGCAGAACATGCGAACAAGCAAAAAATTATTTTGAACACGCGAACACCATTAAAGTCTATGGGACAGGAACATGAATAATCAAAAGTGCTAATTTTGTAGGCTTAAATGCAAGTTATTGTCATAAAAAGTGTTTGGGGACCCGGATCCTGCTCCATTGGACATGTATCAATGCAAAAAAAGTTTTAAAAATGGATGGGGACAAGGGCCTCATCCCCACAACCCTTGCCCAGTGGTTGTGGGGGGTCTGCGGGTGGGAGGCTTATCAGAATCTGGAAGCCCCCTTTAACAAGGGGACCCCAAGTACCCCTACCATTTCACAAAAAAGTGTCAAAAATGTTAAAAAAGACAATATTCTTTCCCCGCTTCTTCTGGTCTTCCTTTGGTTTTATTCTTCTTCCTCCATCCTATTCTTCCCAAGCTTCTTCCTCTATCTTCCAGTGCTTCTTCTTCCGGCATCTTCCTCCAGTCTTCTCCTCCATCATCTTCCTCCGGCTTCTTCTTCCCTGCTTTGTCCTCCGGACACTCCACCTCAATGGGGGGTTCCCTCTGTGTGACGCTTTTGTTCTTGTAACAGCTCTTATATAACTGAGGGCGGGGCCACCCGGTGAGGGTTATGGGGATGAGGCCCTTGTCCCCATCAACATGGGGACATCCTCCCCGTGGCCATGTGGCCTGGTACGGTTCAGGAGGGGGGCCGCTCTCTCGTCCCCCCTCTTTTCCTGCAGCCTGCCAGGTTGCATGCTCAGATAAGGGTCTGGTATGGATTTTTGGGGGGACCCCCACGCCATTTTTTTTATTTTGGCGCGGGGTTCCCTTTAAAATCCATACCTGACCTGAAGGGCCTGGTATGGATTTTAAGGGGGACCCCCACGCCATTTTTTTTTTTTGGAGCGGGGTTCCCCTTAATATCCATACCAGACCTAAAGGGCCTGGTATGGAATTTGGGGGGACCCCCATGCATTTTTCTTTTAAAATTTTGGTTCAGGGTTCCCCTTAATATTCACACCAGACCCAAAGGGCCTGGTAATGGACTGTGGGGAAATCCCATGCCATTTTTATCAATGAAATTTTGTGTGTATTGCCAGAACCAACAATTCATTGTACTTTTAAATTACTTTTTTTCCTTTAGAAATGTCATTTTTCTCTCGGACTGTCACTTTTATTGTTTCACTTTAAGCAATATTAAAATCACTGCTCCCAAAAAAACGTTAGTTTTTAAAACTTTTTTGAATTGATACATGTCCCCTGGGGCAGGACCCAGGTCCCCAAAAACTTTTTATGACAATACCATGCATATAAGCTTTTAAAATTATCACTTTTGATTTCTCCCATAGACTTTTTTTTTATTATTACAAATGCTTTTATTGAAAGATCAATAACATACAATCATTGTGTCGGACAGTATCCAATGTCTAGAAAAACATATAGCAGCTACATACATAGTGAACTGTTACAATCAGGTAAGTAGGGATCCACAGTAAAAAAACAAACAATTTACATTGTGTGCATGTATGTATGTATGTCTAGGTCATGAAACAGAAGCACTCCAATGACTCTGGCGTCATAAGGGGGCATGACCCCAGAGACCGTGGCGTCACAAGGGGGCGGTGTCACCGCCTATATAAATGGCTCCGCAGCTCGCAAAAAGTATTCCAGCCGGAGAGAGCGTCGTGTCAACATTGGAAGAAGAGAAGAAGAGAAGAAGCGACAAGACAGCGGCGACAAGACAGCGGCGACAAGACAGCGGCAGCAGACCGGGCCCCCACTGGCAAAAGAGCTGGAAGAGGATAGCAGAGGGGCCCAGGAGAAGAGGCGGAACACCGGGAGAAGTCGGAAGAAGACCCCCCCGAAGCCGGAAGAAGACCCCGGAGCTGCCTAATAAATTAGTCTTAAAACCTGTGTACTGTGTTTTTTTTTAGTTGACCCTTTACTCATTCACATAGGGTGGGGGGCTGGGATCTGGGGGCCCCCTTATTAAAGGGGGCTCCCGGATTCCGATAAGCCCTCCGCCCACAGACCCCGACAACCAACGGCCAGGGTTGTCGGGAAGAGGCCCTTGTCCCCATTAACATGGGGACAAGGTGCTTTGGGGTGGGGGGGCCCGCAGGGCGCCCACCCTCCCCCAAGGCACCCACCCCCCCCATGTTGAGGGCATGCGGCCTGGTACGGCTCAGGAGGGGGGGCGCTCGCTCGTCCCCACTCCCTTTCCTGGCCGGCCGGGCTGCGTGCTCGGATAAGGGTCTGGTATGGATTTCAGGGGGACCCCCACGCCGATTTTTCGGCGTAGGGAGTTTCCCTTACAATCCATACCAGACCTAAGGGCCTGGTATGCCCCTGGGGAGAACCCACGCCATTTTTTTTTCATTTAAAATTTGGCGCGGTGTTACCCCTCAGGATTCATACCAGACAGCTGTCAGCACTGCCTGTCACTCATCGCGAAAGGAAAAAAAAGTTTTCCTTTCCCGATGAGTGAGCCATCTCGGTGCTGGCTCCCGCGACGGGGCTCGCAGGTGTCAAATCTCGCCAATAAATGCGGCGAGATTGACACAATATCGCGGTCACCTACTGTAAGTACAGTTTAGCACTAGCCAGAAGCATGGTTGTACAACAGGCCAGGGTCAGTTCCAGAGCAGGCAGAGGTATGTTTAGTGTTAGGCAGAAGCGTGGTCGTATAGCAGGCCAGGGTCAGTTCTGGAGAAGGCAGCAGTATGTACAGTTTAGTGCAGTGGCATAAGGGGTGTGGAGGTAAATGATATACTTCCCTGACCATACTTCCCTGATGATGTAGAGAAGTATGGTAATGACTGAAACAGTTACCTATACAGAGGCCTGGTTGGGAAGGACATTGAGGACAATAATACACGGTGTCTCTTCTAACTCCTCCTCTGGAGCACACCCGGTACAGTAGGTGACCGCGATATTGTGTAAATCTCGCCTCTGTTATCGGCGAGATTTGACACTTGTGAGCCCCATCGCGGGAGCCAGCGCCGAGCTGGCTCGCTCATCGGGAAAGGAAAACTTTTTTCTCCTTTCGTGCTGAGCGACGGGCAGTGCTGACAGCTGTCTGGTATGAATCATGAGGGGGAATTCCGCGCCAAATTTTAAATAAAAAACGGCATGGGTTCCCCCCAGCGGCATACCAGGCCCTTAGGTCTGGTATGGATTTTAAGGGGAACCCCCTACACCGAAAAATCAGCGTGGGGTCCACCCCAAATCCATACCAGACCATTATCCGAGCATGCAGCCCGGCCGGTCAGGAAAGGGGGTGGGGACAAGCGAGCACCCCCATCCTGAACCGTACCAGGCCACATGCCCTCAACATGGGGGGTGGGCGCTTTGGGGCAGGGGGGCGCCCTGTAGGCCCCCACCCCAAAGCACCTTTTCCCCATGTTGATGAGGACAAGGGCCTCTTCCCGACAACCCTGGCCAATGGTTGTTGGGGTCTGCGGGCGGGGGGCTTATCGGATTCTGGGAGCCCCCTTTAAAGAGAGGGCCCCCAGATCCCGGTCCCCCACCCTATGTGAATGAGTATGGGGTACATGGTACCCCTACCCATTCAGCTAGGGAAAAAAGTGTCAATAAAAAAACACACTACACAGGTTTTAAAAGTAATTTATTAGGCAGCTCCGGGGGTTTTCTTCCGACTTCGGGGTCTTCTTCCGACTTCGGGGGTCTTCTTCCGACTTCTCCGCTCTCTCCGGCCTCTTCTCCCGGTGTCCGGTTCTTCTCCCGCTCTCTGGCCTCTACTCCCGGTGTCCGGTTCTTCTGCCGGGCTCCTCCGCTATCTTCTGCCGCTCTTTGACTAGCAGGGGCCCGGTCCTTCTCTTCTTCCGATGTTGACACAACACTCTCTCCCGCTGTTATGCTGTGTGAGCGGTGCGCAATCACTTATATAGGCATGGGGCGTGGTCACCGGGTGCTGTCACCCGATGACCCTGCCCCTTATGATGTCACAGTCCTATCATGCCCCGGGACTGTGACATCATAAGAAGTGGGGTCACCGTGTGAAAGCACCCGGTGACCACACCCCATGCCTATATAAGTGATCGCGCACCGCTCACACAGCATAACAGCGGGAAACAGTGTTGTGTCAACATCGGAAGAAGAGAAGAAGAGAAGAAGAAGAAGAGAAAGAGAAGAAGAAGAGAAGAAGAAGAGAAGAAGAAGAGAAGAAGAGGCGAGAACAAGACGGCGAAGACCAGGCCACCGCTAGCAAAAGAGCGGCAAAAGAGTAGAAGATAGTGGAGGAGCCCGGCAGAAGAACCGGACACTGGGAGAAGAGGCCGGAGAGCGGGAGAAGAACCAGACACCGGGAGAAGAGGCCGGAGAGAGCGGAGAAGTCAGAAGAAGACCCTCTGAAGTCGGAAGAAGACCCCCCGGAGCTGCCTAATAAATTACTTTTGAAAACTGTGTAGTGTGTTTTTTTATTGACACTTTTTCCCTAGGTGAATGGGTAGGGGTACGATGTACCCCATACACATTCACATAGGGTGGGGGGGGCCAGGATCTGGGGGCCCCCTTATTAAAGGGGGCTCCCAAGTTCCGATAAGCCCTCCGCCCGCAGACCCTGACAACCAACGGTCAGGGTTGTCGGAAAGAGGCCCTTGTCCTCATCAACATGGAACATGGAACAAGGTGCTTTGGGGGGGGCTGCAGGGTGCCCCCCCAAAGCACTCAACCCCCCATGTTGAGGGCATGCGGCCTGGTACAGTTCAGGAGGGGGGGGGCGCTCACTTGTCCCCACCCCCTTTTCTGATCGGCCGGGCTGCGTGCTCGGATAAGGGTCTAGTATGGATTTGGGGGGGACCCCCACGCCGATTTTTCGGCGTAGGGGGTTTCCCTTAAAATCCATACCAGAACTAAGGGCCTGGTATGCCCCTGGGGGGAACCCACACCGTTTTTTTATTTAAAATTTGGCCCTGCGTTCCCCCTCATGATTAATAGCAGACAGCTGTCAGCACTGCCTGGTGACACTCCTCTAGAGGTGGATGGCACTGAGCCTACTGCTCCTCCCTAGAATGCCTTCCCTTCATGGGCACACATTCCTCTTCCTTTGATTCTGTATCAGACCCACTGCTTAAAACGGGTTCATATGCTGAATCAGAATTGGACGCAGACTTAGAGAGCTCCCCGATGCTCTCACCGCTCAGGCTAAGAAGCTGGTATGCCTTTTTAGTGAAAAAATATTTTTTAGCCATACTGGTGACTGTGGGCTCTGGTGTGATAAAGACACTAGGACAGATATGGCTGCACTGATGGATGCTGATGAGGCTGGTCTAATGAGGCTGCACTGATGGGTGCTGAAGAGACTGCACTGATGGGTGCTGATGAGGGTGCACTGATGGGTGCTGATGAGGGTATTTAAAAAAAATAGCATAGGGGTCACCCCCAAACTCCATACCAGACCCTTATCCAAGCACGCAACCTGACAGGCCACAGGAAAAGGGGGGCGAGAGAGCGCCCCCTCCTGAACTGTACCAGACCATATGCCCTCAACATGGGGAGGAAGTGAGGGGCCTGGTATGGATTTTGGGGAGACCCCCGCACATTTTTTTTTGTGGTGCGGGGTTCCCATTAATATCCATATCAGACCCAAAGGGCCTGGTAATGGACTGGGGGGGGGACCCATGCCTTTTTTTTCAATGATTTTCATCTATATTACCAGGACCCGACAATACATTACAGCCACGAGTAGCTTTAAATAACATTTTTTCCTTTAGAAATGTAATTTTGCTGTGGTAGTGTTCTAAACACAGGGGAAATAGGATACTTTACAGGGATACTAAGGACACCCCCCAGGCAGGATATTTAAAGGAATATTTCATTTTTTATTGTTTCACTTTAAGCATTATTAAAATCACTGCTCCCGAAAAAACTGCCTTTTTAAAAACCTTTTTTTGCATTGATACATGTCCCCAGGGACAGGACTCGGGTCTCCAAACACTTTTTATGGCAATAACTTGCATATAAGGCTTTAAAATTAGCACTTTTGGTTTTTCATGTTTGTGTCCCATAGGCTTTAACGGCGTTCTGCGGCTTTCAAATTAGACGCAAATGCCGCATGTTGTTCGCTGTTCGGCGAACAAGCAAACAACCGATGCTCTAGTAAAACTAAAGTTGGACTCGATCATCGGGCATAGCCATACTTGCAGCACGTCCACCAGCAGCACACCACCAGCTGTAGACTATAGCTGGCAAATTTCTCTGTCCCATCTGCTACAGCGGAAAAAAAAACAGTCCCTGTCAAACAGGTTTGGAAAAATTGCTCTTTGGGTGTTAATTGTGCCCATGAAACCTACACCAAAAACATTCTTCCATATGAAATCAACACTCACAACACTAGGCAGCCTAATGCCGCGTACACACGGTCGTACTTTTCGTCTACAAAAGTCCAACGGACGCTGACGGACTAAAGCTGGCTGGTAATCCGATCGTGTGTGGGCTTCTCCGGACTTTCAACCGACTTTTTTAGCCTCAAATCCGACGTACTTTAGATTTGAAACATGCTTTAAAACTTTACTTCGTAACTACGACGGACCCCGAAATCCGCTCGTCTGTGTGCTAGTCCGACGGACAAAAAGCCACGCTAGGGCACCTATTGGCTACTGGCTATGAACTTCCTTATTTTAGTCCGGTGTACGTCATCACGTACGAATCCGACCGACTTTTGTGTGGTCGTGTGTAGGCAAGTCCGGTCGTTAGAAAGTAGGCCGCAAGTCCGCCGCAAGTCCACCGAAAGTCTGCCGGAAGTCTGTCGGACAGGCTGTCCGACTTTTGTAGACGAAAAGTACGACCGTGTGTACGCGGCATAAAAGTCCTGCAGAGATTCCACATCCCAAAAACACTTAATCGGCGACATCGGCATCAGCGGCTTCATAGCTACTGGTAATCCAGGACTAATTCATTTTGATAAAAGTCAGATGGACCAGGGAGTCTTTGGACAGACGTTCTATAATCAGTAACAAAACTTCCAGCAGCACTGAATGCCCATTTGAAAAGCACGCTGGATGCAGGGCAGCTCAATAGCATACTGGGGAAGTTCTGGCCAGTGGTCTGTTCTCAAGACCCAGTAAGTCAGTGGATCGTCAACTGGAAAGCTCTCCATCTCTGTTTTCACCCGTAGATAATCGTCCACCATGTGATGCAGACGCTGCTGATGGGATGCAGAGGCTGACAGCCTTGGGTGGCGAGGATTAAATAAATTCAGAAATGCATTACGCCTTCTCCACTGCTCCTCTTTTGACCAAGAGATGTCTCAAAACAATGTTTTCCATGACACTGTAACCTACCAGAGTCAGGAAAAGCATTCCATAAACTCCTCTTTAAGTTGTCCTCAAGAGATTTCATCTTCTGCACTCTCTGTGAGGATGGGAGGTGTTCTGAAACATTTCCCTTATAACGGTGGTCAAGGAGGGTTGCCAACCAATAGTGATCCTTTCCTTTTATGCCCTGTAGTCTTGGGTCCTTTCACAGGCTTTGAAACATGAGGGAGCCCAAAATTTGCGGAGGCATGAGGAGCAGACTCCTCGGGGATTAGAGTATCTGGAATCGCCTCCTCCCAGCCATGTGCTACTCCCAAGGGTTCTGGGGATGGAAAACCAGCTCTTACGAGAGAAGAAACCCAGGCCTGTGTACCGGGCAGACACAAAGCGCGGCGGCTCGGAGTGCAGCTGTGAGAGCTGCCGCTAGATATACTGCAGTCTAGTGGATCAATATTTTCTGAAATTCGTCAACCCTTTTGTATGTAAGCAACACAGCCCAGTCACCGTCACCTCCTGGCCCCTAGCCTGTGAATGAGCAGCAACAGACTGATGAGATTAACTCTTTGCTCCTCCTGTCAGCATATACTTTGTTAGCACGGGTGAATGCAGGACGCCTAATTTGCCTCAAACACTGCCATTTCTTCTTCTATTACTGCTGTAAAGTGGATTACAAAAGGCAGAAATCAAGTTAAATTCAGAATGAAGGCACTCTAATTCAGGAGGTGTGTTGGCCAGATCTTTAGGTGAAAACAGCCTAAAAACAATACTAATGCAGATACCACATCTAATGATTGAACAACCCCCAGCTAGGAGTATACTATCCTTATGCTAGAGGGATTGCTTGTTACTTGGTGGACAGCGGGCTCATCTCAAAGTGTATGAAGTGGCATGCTGTTGTCTCCATCCTATGAAGGGCCCTGACCGGGTTAAGGTCGCAAGCCCTCCTACGCTTGCCGTTTGGTAAGCGCGCATTTTATTTGGTTATCACAGTGGTGCGGCAAACTATCCATTTTTTACTTGCATTCCTGCCTTCAGACTGGGCCTATGTTTCTTCACTTTATCCATCTGGACTTCAATTATTGATTAGGACTGTTACCAAACACCTTATGTTTTCAATTTATGAACTATGATATATTTTTCATTTTATTTTTGATTGGGTTTATTTATTTATCCCATTTACACTGGCTTATTTTTATAAACATATATTACTCATAGCGCTGCTCTTTTATATTCATTGTCGTATAGTGTATGTATCTCACTTTTAGTGGCTGCTTTTGCTATTTATAATATTTTTGTCACTTTACAATTATTTTTCTTGCAATTTAGTTTCACAATTTTGTTTAGGTACTAATTGATTCAATATAGCGCGGTAGTCTTCCTCTTCTATTTACTAGTTGACAGCCCTCTGCTGCATGTGCAACTGCTGCAACATTGCCAAACTTGAGTTCCGCCTGGTGGGCATGTCACAAATCAGGCGGTTTACAGGCAGATGGAATTCCCGCTGAATTTCAGCCAACTGAGCACTGGCTATGTATGATTGCCTTAAATGGCTACAGATTCTTCTGGCCTGCTTTAATAGATCTTTCAACCCTGGGTACCTATTTAGGAAACACTGCACCAACAAATTGAGGACATGTGCCAGGCTAAGGGCAGACAGGAGGTTTGTGCCATTATCACACACCATTCCTGGCTCCGGCTGGCATGGCGTGAACCACCTCTGGGCCTGTCCCTGCAGAGCTGCAAGAATCTCTGCTCCAATGTAGTTCCTGTCCCCTAGACACACCAGCTGAAGCACTGTATGGCACCTTTTAGCCTGACTCATTGAATAGCCCTTTAAACGCTTAGAGGGTATTTGAGGTTCATAGGACAATTCAGCAGAGGAGGGCATGGACCTTACATCATCATCATCATCAGCTGTATGGAGATGTGGGTGCACAACAAGATGCAGCACTGAGCCCTGTCCTGTATCTTTCCGAGCTGCAATCAGAGTTACCCAGTGTGCTGTAAACATAATATATCATCCCTGCCAATGCTTGCTGGACCACATGTCAGCAGTAACGTGGACTTTGCGGCTGACTGCCTTGCCCAACGATGCCACAATATTGCCTTCCACCTACCCACATAACCATTGTATGCCCAATTACTATCCCATAGACTTCAATGGGGTTAATTTTTCAGTTCCAAACTTTTCCGATGTTTGAAAGTTCTGGTGCGAACCAAACAAGGTTTTTTTTAGCCCATCCCTAGTGCTGATAAGGGTGCACTGATGGATGCTGATGAGGGTGCACTGCTGGGTGCTGAAGAGGCTGCACTGATGGGTGCTGATGAGGGTGCACTCATGAGGTTGCACTGATGTGCACTAGTGCACTGCGGCTGCACTGATCAGCTGGCACTGATGAGATGGCACTAATGGGCGCTGATGAGGAGCCACTGATAGGGTGGCACTGATGAGCACTCACTTATGGACACTGATGTGCATTATAGGGCACTGTAGTGGCACTAATTAGCACTGTAGTGGCACTTATTGGCACTGTAGAGTACTGTAGTGGCACACATGAACACTAATAGTACTGTAGTGGCACTGATGAGCACTGTAGTGGCACTGTAGACCACTGTAATGGTGCAGATGAGCACTGATGGCACTGTAGTAGTTGCACTAATGTGCACTGAAGGGCACTGTAGTGGCACAGATTAGCTCTGTATTGGCTCTGATGTGGCACTGTAGAGGCCCTGATGGCTCTGTAGGGCATTGATGTGGCACTGTAGTGACACAGGTGGCACAGATATGGCACAGATGTGACACTGATGGCACAGTAGGGCTCAAAAGAGCACTGATGTAGCACTGTAGGGCACTGCTGGGCATAATATAAATTGTCAAAACTCATGGTTGGGCACACAATCTCTCTCCTCTCCACTCACGCTGTATCGGTGTGAGAAGAGGAGAGAGTTGAACCTCTGGATGAGCCTGGCTTGTTTACATTATGATCGCTCCATCAGTGGATGGATCGATCACGTGGTAAAGGGCTGCTGTCATTGGCCTTTACCACGATTCGTGACGCACTGGGCCCTGTGAACCCGTTGAGCACAGAGAGTCCTGTGTGCGCACCCCAGGGGCGCATGGGAGCGCGATTCTTGGAGGACATTATAGTACCATCAACATCTTTTTAAGGAGAAATTTAAATTGGGATTCTGATGAAGGAGAGCCATCAAAATGTAACAGACAAGAAGAGAAAGCCTAGTGAATAAAATAGTTACAATAGGAAATGTGAATAGCCCAAAGCATGAAATGATAAGGTATTTGACAATTACTTTACTAGAAATCAAAAAACAGTGCCCGCCGCACCGCTGAAGCTCACCACACCGCCGATCCGAACAAGAAAAAAAATTGCTCCGTGAACGCAAACTGCCAAATGGCTGGCTTGCCTTTTGACAGTTCTTATATAGGTAAGCATGCACGGTTAGTGATGTCACAAGGGGGCGGTGCCAGCAGGTGATGTTGCTAGGTGGCCCCACCCTTACCTATATAAGAACTGTCAAATGGCAAACCAGCCATTTGGTGGTTTGCCTTCACTGTGGGCGGAGCAATTTTTTTTCTGCTTTCAGGTCCGACGGTGGCGGTGTCATAATTGATGCTGAATCTACATCAGGGGACACTTTTTTAAAATAAAGGAATTGTCAAAAACCAGTGTACTGTTTTTATTTATTTTGACATTTTTGGTGAATGGGTAGGGGTACTATATACCTCATACTCATTCACATTAGGGGAGCTGGGATCAGGGGGCCCCTTATTAAAGGGGACTTCCAGATTCCGAAAAGGCCTCTGCCTGCAGACCCCCACAACCACAGCCAAGGGTTGTGGGGAAGAGACAAGGGGACAATGTGCTTTGGGGTTGGGGGGGTTCTGGGGGAGTTCTGGGGGGAACCCCTATCCATGTTGAGGGTATGTGGCCTGGTATGGCTCAGGAAGGGGGTGGGCACACGCTCATCTCCCCCCTTTCCTGACCTGCCAGGCTGCATGCTCGGATAAGGGTCTGGTATGGCTTTTGGGGGGACCCCACATGTTTTGTTTTGTTTTTTTGGCATGGGGCTTCACTTAGAATCCATACCAGCTCCAAAGGAAGTCCACTGACAGCTGATGACTCATCGGTTGTTAAGGACACCACGGCCGGCTTCCGGGCCCCACTCCTTAACAACCAGCTTTTAGTGTGCCCCGATTGGGCACAGCTTTGCCCAATTAGGGTGCAGAATGCACTGTGCAGGTCAATGCACTGTGCAGTGCACAGTGCATTGCAGGGCATTTGGCAGGGCGAACACCCACTAAACACTTTGCAAATTCAGGTGCTCCCCAAATGGAGTGAACAGCCAATGTTTGACCCAAACTCATGCTCCAGCCAAACTGTTCACCCAACACTACTGGGTTTGTAGTTATTTGGACTGTCATACAGGAGTCTTTAATTATATATATTTTTTACTATAGGTACCAGTGGTGGCTGGTGCTCCAAATTTTTTGGGGGGCGCGAACAAACTGAAAATTACTGAAACCCCTCCCCCAACAATTGCAGCCACTTGTGCCCATCATATGCAGCCACTTGTGCCCAAATGTAGCCACTTGTGCCCATCATAAGCAGCCACCTGTGCCCAACAAATGCAGCCACCTGTGCCCATCAAATGCAGCCATTTGTGCCCATCATATGCAGCCACCTGTGCCCATCAAATGCAGCCACTTGTTCCCATCAAATGCAGCCACCTTGTGCCCATCAAACGCAGCCACCTGTGCCCATGAAATGAAACCCCTTGCCCATCAAATGCAGCCAAATGTGCCCATCAAATGCAGCCACTTGCCCATCAAATGCAGCCACTTGCCCATCAAATCCAGCCACCTGTGTCCATTGAGCCCGGGTTCACACCTATGCGAATTAGATGTGCGTTTCCACACATCTAATTCGCATAGCAGGAGAATGTGACTGGCTCCCTATGGAGCTGGTTCACATATCTCCGGGACGGCTGCGGAGCGCACTGCACAAAAACGCTGTGCGTCTTTGGCTCCGTTTCAGGGCCGAATTCAGGCATAGAATCGGCCTTGAATCATGCCTAAAATGGGGAACAAGGACGCACAGCGCTCCTGTGCGATCCGCAGCCCGTTATGGTGTGAACCCGGGCTAAATGTAGCCACTGTGCCCATCAAATTCAGCCACTTGCCCATCAAATGCAGTCACTACTATCTATCTATCTATCTATCTATCTATCTATCTATCTATCTATCTATCTATCTATCTATCTATCTATCTATCTATCTATCTATCTATCTATCGTTTGCATTTATCCATCTAACTATCAATGTTTTACTGTCTTTTTTTTTTTGTTGCACTTTACTCTCAGAAAAATATCTTGTCTCCAGTCTGTCACATACATACACAAAGATACACACCCACACAATCTGTGTAATGTAGGTATAGTTTGATTTCTGATTTCCAATGTAAATTTAGTCTAAGGAGAAGTTCTTTATTCAAAAGTTTTGTCTTTGTACTCTTTGTGAATAGTAGCTGACCATACATTACCTTTGTTATAAAAGTTTCCTAATCATAACAAAAACATTATTGTATACACCCACCACCATATGCACTATACTGCTTTCAGAGAACAGGGAAAAAAGAACTAGAAGAGTTGACACAAGCATATCAGAGAAATCTTCACAAATATGTTGAGGATTTCGACTTTTGTATGAATTTCTTTTTTACTCTCACTGGTCCTCTGTCTGATATTTTCATTGTTTAAAGACTTATAATCTATTAAGTTGTTGAGTGCTGTAGTCAGTTAATTTTCTTGTTGACATTTACCTCTTTGTAAACTTTTTACAAAAAAGTTTACAAAAAGGTAAACTTTTTGTAAACTTTCCTATCGAGAAATCCGCTCATCTGTATGCTAGTCTGACGGACGAAAACTGACGCTAGGGCAGCTATTGACTACTGGCTATGAAATTCCTTATTTTAGTCCGGTCGTACGTCATCACGTACGAATCCGTCGGACTTTGGTGTGATCATGTGTAGCCAAGTCCATTCTTTTGAAAGTCTGCTGGAAGTTCGTCAAAAGTCCGTCGAAAGTCCATCGGACCTTTGATGCCGAAAAGTCTGCCCGTGTGTACACGGCATTAGAATTCATTATAGGAAACATTTGCACAGCAGTTGGCCTTCTTCTGACCTGCATTTGACCTACTAAGTTTCCTTTGCATTCCCACAGACCTATATGGGGAGAGGAGCATTTCTGAGTATACAAATGCTTGTTGACACTGGCCCTTAGGGTTCTTGATACATGTTATATAACAAATGCCACCCTGCATGGTCTTATATACAGTACATCAAGAGTAGTTGGCGTTGTTTTGTTTGTAAAATCTCTGCATTGTACCATGTCTAAGCAATTTATTCCTACTCCAACCCCATAAGGAGGTTCATGGGCTTGACATGGTGCAGGGTCATCTACTTGCACACTCTTGACACAGGTGTTTTAATGTCTGTAGAAAAAACAAGGATGTAGATCCCATGGACAAAGTGAGGACAGTGACTAGAAAATGTATACATAAAATGTATAATGTATTTCAAGTATAAGACATCACCATTGGAAGGGTTGGGCATCCTGCAGCTGAGAGAACATTGCCTTATCCCAAGATACACTATATTACCAAAAAGCATTGGGACACCTGGCTTTACACACACATAAACTTTAATGGCATCCCAGTCTTAGTTTGTAGGGTTCAATATTGAGTTGGCTCACCCTTTGCAGCTATAACAGCTTCAACTCTTCTGGGAAGGCTGTCCACAAGGCTTCGGAGTATGTCTATGGGAATGTTTGACCATTCTTCCAGAAGTGCATTTGTGAGGTCAGGCTATGATTTTGGACGAGAAGACCTGGCTCGCGATCTCCACTCTAATTCATCCCAAAGGTGTTCTATTGGGTTGGGCTGCAGGCCAGTCAATTTCCTTCACCCCAAACTTGCTCATCCATGTCTTTATATACCTTGCTTTGTGCATTGTCCAAAATGTCTTGGTATGCTAACACCTTTATGCCCCGTACACACGGTCGGATTTTCCGATGGAAAATGTCCGATCGGAGCGTGCTGTCGGAAATTCCGACCATGTGTGGGCTCCATCGGACATTTTCCATCGGATTTTCCGACACACAAAGTTGGAGAGCAGGGGATAAAATTTTCCGACAACAAAATCCGTTGTTGGAAATTCCGATCGTGTGTACACAAATCCGACGGACAAAGTGCCACGCATGCTCAGAATAAGTAAAGAGATAAAAGCTATTGGCCACTGCCCCGTTTATAGTCCCGACGTACGTGTTTTACGTCACCGCATTTAGAACGATCGGATTTTCCGTCAACTTTGTGCGACCGTGTGTAGACAAAACAAGTTTGAGCCAACATCCGTCGGAAAAAATCCTAGGATTTTGTTGTCGGAATGTCCGAACAAAGTCCGACCGTGTGTACCCCCTATAAGAGTTCCCTTCACTGGAACTAAGGGGCCAATCCCAACCCCTGAAAAAAAAACACACCATAATATACCAAATATAATACTTATGCCCATACCAAAAGATGACATGTAGCAGTAGGCAAGCCAGTGAACATGATCATGCCCCTGCTACCTGGTGGTTAGTATCTTAACCACTTCAATACAGGGCACTTAGACACCTTCCTGCCCAGACCAATTTTCAGCTTTCAGCGCTGTGGCAGTTTGAATGACAATTGCGCGGTCATGCTACACTGTGCCCAAACTAGATTTTTATCATTTTGTTCCCACAAATAGAGCTTTCTTTTGGTGGTATTTGATCACCTCTGCGGTTTTTATTTTTTGCTAAACAAATAAAAAAAGACCGAAAATTTTGAAAAAAATAAAAGTTTTGCTTTTGTTTCTGTTAAAAAAAATTGTAAATAAGTAAGTTTTCTCTTTCACTGATGGGCACTGATAAGGCGGCACTGACAGGCAGTGACAGGCACTGATACGGCGGCACCGATGAGGTGGCACCAATGAGCGGGCACTGACGGGCACTGACGGGCACTGACGGGCACTGACGATGGGCACTGAAATGCGGCACTGATGGGCACTGATAGGTGGCACTCCTATGCAGCACTGATGGGCATTGATAGGCGGCACTGATGGGCACTGATGGGTGGCACTGGGTGGCACTGGTTGGCACTGATGGGCACTGATGGGCGACACTGATGGGCAATGAAGGGCAGCACTGCTAGGCACTGATAGGGTGGCACTGATAGGCGGCACTGATAGGCGGCACTGCTGGGCACTGATGGGCACTGATAGGCGGCACTGCTGGGCACTGATGGGCACTGATACGTGGCACTGATGGGCACTGATACGCGGCACTAAAATGAGGCACTGATGGGCATCCCTGGTGGCACTGGCAGTGGTAGGCATTGCAGTGGGCACTGACTGGCAGCTGCCTGAGCACAGATTGGCAGCTGCCTGGGCACACAGTGACATTTCCCTGGTGGTCTAGGGGCATACCTGATGGTCCAGTGTGGATCGCTTTCCTGGTGGTCCTGGGCGGCATCCCTGGTGGTCCTGGGTAGGATCTGAGGGGGGGCTGTGCTGATAAACAATCAGCACAGACCCCCCCTGTCAGGAGAGCAGCCGATCGGCTCTCCTCTACTCGCGTCTGTCAGACGCGAGTGAGGAAAAGCCGATCACCGGCTCTTCCTATTTACATCGTGATCAGCCGTGATTGGACACGGCTGATCACGTGGTAAAGAGTCTCCGTCGGCGGCAAGTGGTTAACCACTTAAGGTCCGAGCCTCTTTTTTAGATGGGTTGTTTACAAAAAACAGGTTTTCTTGCTAGAAAATTACTTAGAACCCCCAAACAGTATACAATTTTTTTCTAACACCCTAGAGAATAAAATGGCGGTCGTTGCAATACTTTCTGCCACACCGTATAAGCGCAGCGGTCTTGCAAGCGCACTTTTTTTGGAAAAAATACACTTTTTTAATGAAAAAATAAGACAGCAGTAAAGTTAGCCCAATTTTTTTTAATATTTTGAAAGATAATGTTACGCCGAGTAAATTGATACCCAACATGTCACGCTTCAAAATTGCGCCCGCTCGTGGAATGGCGACAAACTTTTACCCTTAAAAATCTCCATAGGCGACGTTTAAAAAATTCTACAGGTTGCATGTTTTGAGTTACAGAGGATGTCTTATGCCGTGTACACACAGGCGGACTTTTTGACCGGACTGGTCCGACGGAACAAATCCGTTGAACAATCCAACCGTGTGTGGGTTTCATCGGATTTTCAGCGGACTTTTTCTGTCGAAAATCAGACGGACTTTAACCACTTCCGGACCGCACACTGTATATATACGTCATTTTTTTAAAGATGGATATCTCGGTAACGGCAGCAGCTGCTGCCACAACCAAGGTATCCATCTTTAGGGCCGGCGGTTCTGTACACAATAATGGTGGTCTCTGCGGTGGGTTCACCGCGAGATCACCGTTATCGGCGGCGGGAGAGGTGGCACCCCCCCTTCCGCCGCTCTCCCGCACCCTCCGCCGCTTACCGGAGCCGTCGGTAGCGGCTGAGGCGATCGGGTCCTTTCCCTTCCTCAGTATGGAGACGAGGGAGGCTAAGATGGCCCCCACCCATCTCCATACCATAGGACGGCCAGAGCGACGTCATTACGTCAGCTCCGCCCACTTCTCTTAAAGGCACAATTTTTTTTGTGTCATTTTTTTAAACGACTTATTTTTTTTTTTTTTTGCATCTTAGTCTAAATATGAGATCTGAGGACTTTTTGACCCCAGATCTCATATTTAAGAGGACCTGTCATGCTTTTTTCTATTACAAGGGATGTTTACATTCCTTGTAATAGGAATAAAAGTGATCCAATTTTTTTTTTAAAACAGTGAAAAAATAAATAAAATAAAGTAAAATAAATAATAAAAAAAAAAAAAATTTTTAAAGCGCCCTGTCCCGACGAGCTCGCGCGCAGAAGCGAACGCATACGTGAGTAACGCCCGCATATGAAAACGGTGGTCAAACTACACATGTGAGGTATCGCCGCGACCGGTAGAGTGAGAGCAATAATTCTAGCACTAGACCTTCTCTGTAACGCAAAACATGCAATCTGTAGAATTTTTTAAACGTCGCCTATGGAGATTTTTAAGGGTAGAAGTTTGACGCCATTCCACGAGCGGGCACAATTTTGAAGCGTGACATGATGGGTATCAATTTACTTGGCGTAACATTATATTTCACAATTTTAAAAAAAATTGGGCTGTTGTCTTATTTTTTTAATCAAAAAAGTGAATTTTTTCCAAAAAAAGTGCGCTTAGAAGACCGCTGCGCAAATACGGTGCAAAAAAAGTATTGCAATGACCGCTATTTTATTCTCTAGGGTGTTAGAAAAAAAACAATATATAATATTTGGGGGTTCTAAGTAATTTTCTAGCAAAAAAACCTGTTTTAAACTTGTAAACACCTAAAATCCAAAACGAGGCTGGTCTTAAAGTGGTTAGATTTGGAACATGTTTCAAATCTTTCCACCGGAAGTCCATTGGACCCAGTTCCTATCGAGAAATACGCTTGTCTGTATGTTAGTCCAATGGACGAAAACCGATGCTAGGGCAGCTATTGGCTACTGGCTATGAACTTCCTTATTTTAGTCCAGTCGTACGTCATTACGTACGAATCTGTCAAACTTTGGTGTGATCGTGTGTCGGCAAGTCAATTCATCAGAGAGTCCAGCGAAAGTCCGTCGTAACTCCGTCGAAAGTCCGTCGGAAAGACCGTCAGACCTTTGATACCAAAAAGTCCGCCCGTGTGTACACGGCATAAGGCTAGAATTAGAAGTATGCGTTCGATTCTGCACACAAGCTCAGCGGGACGGGGCGCGTTTAAATTTTTTTTTTTATTATTTATTTTACCTTCTTATTTTTTATTTTTACGCTGTTTTCTTTAATAAAAAATGGTGTCACTTTTATTCCTTTTACACGGAATAAAAACATCCCTTGTAATAGAAAAAAAGCATGACAGGACATCTTAAATATGAGATCTGGGGTCAAAAAGACCTCAGATCTCATATTTATACTAAAATGCAATAAAAAAAATTGTCATTTAAAAAAAGAATTAAAAAAATGGCCCTTTAAGAGCTATGGGCGGAAGTGACGTTTTGACGTCGCTTCCACCCTGCAATGTCATGTAGCTGGGTGGGGGCCATCTTCCTCTCACTCGTCTCCATGCCAAGGAAGGCACAACATCCGATCACCTCCGCCGCTGCCGATGGCTCCGGTAAGCGGTGGAGGGCACCAGAGCGCGGCGGGAGGGGGGCCCTCTCCCGTCGCTGATAAATGTGATCTTGCTGCGAATCCACCGCAGAGACCACTTTTGTCTTGAAGTGGACCACCGGCCGAACTAGAGGATACCGGGATCATGGCAGCTAGCTGCTGCCATAACAACGATATCTTCCTTCAAATTAAAGACGTATATCGGAGTGAGGCGGTCCGGAAGTGGTTAAAGAAAACAAAAAAGGAAAAAGGAACAAAACAAACATTCCCCACAGGGAAAAAATGGACTCACTTCCAAGGCTCTGTATAGAAAAAAGAAAAAAGCAGTCCCAGTTATATAAGATGTGCATCCCCAAAAGAGGGAAGAGAAAAAAAAAAAAACAACGACTCCCATCGTGCATATACATTCCAGATTTAAATTTTCATTGAGATCTCATTCTATTTATTATAATGCCTATCCAGCCAATCAATGGTGGCCCGTGGGGTTTCAAAAAAGTGAGCAGCTTCATTTGCCACCACTCTAAGCTTGGCAGGGTGAAGCACTGAGTATTGCAGTTGCAGTCTTTTCTTTACATCCTGAAATGTGGCAAGCTGCTTTTGGACTTGTGGTTAAAAGTCAAGAAAAAAAATGACTTTGGCTCCATTAAAAGAGACCTCAGCATTTCAATGGCCTTGGACGTAGGCACCATAACTGGCCAAACCCTCCATGTCTCTTGAGTTATGTAAATTCTAATAGCATGGATCGTGATCAGATAGTGGCTGTCATGAGATCTCTTTTTATAGCATGCAAGCCTCTCGCTGGGTCTCAACCAACCCTCCTAACCTTAGGGATTGGATTCAGGAAATGGATAAATATGTAATGTTTGAAAAACACACTTATGTTCAACGCAAAAAACATCTTTTGGAAGCTTGAAAGGATCTGGAGAGAATGTATCGATGCAACACATTCTAATTTTAATTTAGATCATTGATAAATATTAGGTGTGCGTTTAGTGGGGGGGGGGGGCACTTGTCAAAGAGTTATATACTATTTGCTCCGGAGTATTTATGAACATTTCTGAATATTTCGGAAAATATATGAATATTTCTGAAAATATATGAATATTTTGGAATATCTATTTGCGTATCTGTGAATATCTTGGGAAAATTAGAGTTGATATATCAAATGTACTGATGCTGATACTGTTTGGAACAGCGATTTAACCTTGGTTTGAATGTTTGTTCAGGAGGGTTTTTTGTTGTTGTTGTTTGTTTGTTATAAAAATGTCAAAAATAAAATCTGAAAGAAATGCTGAAATGGAGTTTCTAAAATATCAAGGTATTTTAGAATTATTCCTGGTCATACTGGCAGTGGAGCTTTGTAATGTGTCTTTTCAAAACAATCAAGTTGCAACATAATGGGTGTAGTGATGATGATTTGGCAACATCCCTGCCTATGATCAAGCTGCTACTTGGTATTTCTCTGTTTACATTTAAATATTGTTTATGCAGCCACATTCCTGAGTCTTCTAATAAGTTGGCCTTTACTTTGTTTAATTTCCAGTGGGATGAGTTCCAAGAGAGTTCCCTTTCCCTGATTCCTGTGGATCATTTCCTTTACCTAATCACAGAATTGATCTGGGGTTTAATCAGTGCGATAATGTGGACTACTTACTAGGGGATATGGAGAAAGTGGTTTACTTTACTGGAGGTGGTTGGGTGAATAGGATAGGATTTCTCATACTTGGTGATTTACCTTTTGTTACTGTCAATTTTGTAGGGGGGACTTCAGCATCTATCATGAATTGCAAGTTGGAAAAACTGGTATTATTATTTAACTTAAAGGGTATTCTGGATTTCATGAAGGCATTCAAAATGTTTCAGGAGTTTTCGGGTGATTTGCTTGTGAGCAATGTATTTTGTGTAATCCAATATGGACCGAAGCAGTGTGGGGATGCGGGTGGAGTTGTTTAGTTTATGTTATCTAAGGTCTGTCTGTTTCAAGTGGTGAATAATTTTCTGCAGGCTTGCCTGTCACTGGAAGGCCTTTTGTTAACACATGCTGATGACTCTGTGCTGTCATGGTTTCAATGCATTAGCATCTTTTGTAGTTGTATTACTGCGTCCAGTTTAAAGTGGTACTTAAGCTTAAACATTTTTACCTTAATACAGTCTCTGCTCCTAGCAAAGATCGTCGTCTCCCCTTCAGAACCATACCAGGCTACATTAGGGACGTGCGGTGAGGTCAGTGGCTGGTGAGGCACTGGCTAGTATCAGAGCCAGATACACACAGGTTATATACGCTGTGAACGTTAGAGTGAGAGCAATAATTCTAGCACCAGATCTCCTCTGTAACTCTAAACATGTAACAATTGTTCAACTGTCGCCTGTGGAGATTTTTAAGTACCAAGGTTTGGCGCCATTCCACGAGTGTGCGCAATTTAAAAGCGTGACATGTTAGTTATCTATTTACTCGGCGTAACATCATCTTTCACATTATATAAAAAAATTGGGCTAACTTTAGTGTTTTTTTCTATATTCATGAAACAGTTTAAAAAAAAAAGTTTGAAAACGTGCGCAAATACTGTGTAACATTAACGCACCTTGTCTGCATGTTGATGAGAACAAAGGTCTCTTCCCACAACTCTAGACGGTGCTTATGGGAGTCTGCAGGTGGGGGCTTATGGGATTCTGAAAGTCCCTTCTAATAATTCTAATAAAACAAGATGTAACCTGGAAATAAAGACAACCAAACATTTAAAAAGTCCTTAATTAAAAAATACAATTCCCCAAAAAGTCACTTGTAAATCCATTGTCAATCATGATGTCCACTGACTCCCCGAAAAAAGCAAAAAAAACAAGACCTGGTGCATATGACTGACTGTTAGTAGACAGAGGTGGGAGGGAAAAGAGAAAACTGTACTTTTTTTTATAATTTAATCCTTCATTAGAAATTTTATAAATATACATAACACAAATGATAAAATTACTCAACATTATTCATTTATAAAACCCATTGACCACCCACCCTCCCTCCTTGATCTGTTATCCTCTTCATCTTTCTTCCTTAGCCTACTTTAATCATGGGCTAGCACAAAGGAGACAATGCTACAATAAAAAACCAACACACCGTAAATTCTTTATAACAACTCATTTATTTTGGAAATTAAATTGTGGCCACGATGTTGTTCAAGGGGTAACCTTATAATGCAATGAACTTCAAATAATTATAAAGCCATCTTGGCTATAATACATCACTCAAATTTACACTGTGTCCATCCAGACAATGCTGGACGACTATTCCCCCACTAAACAACACCATGACTGATAAGAAAATTGGGGAGGGCGGGTGGGAGTCCCGGTCCGGTTCCACAGGGTCTGCTTGTTAACGGCCGGACTGCCCCTTTTATCTCCTTCAGGAAGCAGGCTATGCAAACTAGACATGTGCATTCGTTTTCGTCCGAATGCATTTTCTTCCGAATTTTAGGTATTTTCGTTATCGTTTTAACAAACGATAACGAAAGTGCAGAGTCCGAAAAACGAAAGATCCGACATAAACAAATGCTTTATTTTCGTTTTCGTTGCTACAACAGTTCGATATAGATAGGAGATTCGACATGATGATGACAATAACAATCTGTGTCCATCAAACCTGTGGTCGAATGTGCCTAACCTTAGCTCTATTAGTCCAAGATTATTCTACATAGAGAGAAAAGATTCGACATAGAGAGAAAAGATTCGACGTAGAGAGAAAAGATTCGACGTAGGGGAGGAAAGATTCGACGTAGGGGAGGAAAGATTCGACGTAGGGGAGGAAAGATTCGACGTAGGGGAGAAAAGATAAATAAAAATAATGATGATGATGAATGTTATTGGCTGATTGTAACCAAAGAGGAGGAGCAGTAAAATAGCTAGAACTAAGTACACACGTACTTTGGCTTATGGTGTCTGTTGAAAGTTCTAAGAAGATTCGACGGAGCAGGTAAACTATACAGCATTGTACAGTTTAGCTGCTCCGTCGAATCTTCTTTGAACATTCGACAGACACCATAAGCCTTCAATGACAGATTCGACCTTAATTTGGATTTTCGGACGAATGCAATTTTTAACGAAAAACAAAATAAATAAAAACGAATTTCGGGAGTAACTAAATAAATTTATTTTTCAGACGAAAACGAAATTCCGAAACGAAATATTTCAGTGTGCACATGTCTAATGCAAACCGCCAATTTCCTCCAATCAGCTGCTTGTTGCTGTGCAGCAGATGCTGCTGCTGTAACCAATAGCAAACCTGTAAGAAACATAAGGAAACCTGCATCCCCTTTGAGCTCTCCTATGTTGGTCCTGCATATTGCATGGACCTGTCATGGGCTAGCACAAAGGAGACAATGCTACAATAAAAAACCAACACACCGTAAATTCTTTATAACAACTCATTTATTTTGGAAATTAAATTTTGGCCACGATGTTGTTCAAGGGGTAACCTTATAATGCAATGAACTTCAAATAATTATAAAGCCATCTTGGCTATAATACATCACTCAAATTTACACTGTGTCCATCCAGACAATGCTGGACGACTATTCCCCACCGACCGAAGCCAATAGAGAAACCTTTGGCTGAGGTCCCCCCAACAACGTGGCCCTTTCAATTAAAGTTTGCAGTCCCATGTTGAAAATGTCCAGACCTATGTCTGACAAGTGGACTAAATCCTTCCTAAATAACCCCGGAAGGAAACCTTCCAGCTCCAAGTGGCGGAAGGACACACCTCCCGAGGACACTAAGAAATTATGTATTGTCCTATTTAACCGTATCCGAATCTTATCCAAATAAAATAGATTCCCAGAAGGGGACCAAAGGAGTCTAGGAACCATTTCAGAGAAGGCTAAATTGGTATTTGGAAACAAAAGTTTAATGGAATAAATATCCTTCTTCATTTCACAAAGGAGTTCCCATGTTCTAACTTTACCAACATCGTTTGCTCCAACATGAAGCACTAGCACTTGGGGAGAAGGCCAAATTGCGGATAATTGAATTAAGTGGTCTTTAAGATTACGCCATCTGAGGCCCCTAACTCCAGACCATAACACCTTAAAGACATTGCTATCCAAACCTAAATTGTTCGTATAGATCCTGGATGCAGCCTGATTTCCAGCCCAGAAAATGTAGGAGTGGCCTACTATCCAGATTGTGCATATAGAAGAATCTGAAAATAGAAAATCACACAATTAATAATTCAGGGCGAACATAAATTTTATATCTACTACTAACCCACCTACCAACCCGTTTTTGACCTTCAGGAGAGAAACCCAACAAATTGGCTGTGGTGGCGGCCCCGATTCTAAACGAATGTGAAGAGAATCCGAGACCCCCGAGGTTGAGGCGCTTGAGACATGCGGATAGAACCGCTGAGAATTGGTAACGAGTCAAAGGGGACAAATCCTGGTGGATAAAAAATGAACTGTTAGAGAAAGGCCTCACTGACATATAACTAGCCGTATGTGACACCGGGCAAATCAAGTTATTGGGGGATTTTCCTAGATATATCCACTGACCATTGCCCAAACCAAACGTTTTGGACCGGCAGATAAACAAACTTAAGCAATCGGATTCCAACAACACATGAGAAAATAGCAGAAAAGATGAAGATGACCTGTTTTGGGCAGTAAGTTCGCCAACTCTGAGGGCACCAAAAAAGGTAACCGAAAAGGCTGCCCTGAAAAGCAGAAGTTCAAATTCGGTAAAACAGATCTCTTCCAATATAGATAGTAATTGGATTAGTAAATTAACTGAAATGGGATGTCTGGAATCCTGGGTAGGGTGTGAATTCTTGAAACCTTTGAGGACCTGGCTGACCTGAAAAAAGGAAGATAGGGCTGGTAAACCTGCAAATTTTAGAAAAAAGGAAACACCAGCCAACACCTTGCTAATAGAGGCAGGCCTAAGACCAGACTGAATCATAAAGGACACAAAAGCTAAAGAAACATACGCGTTCACTTCCAATTCATCTATACTCCTGCTAGAGCAAAAAGAACACCATTTGGACCAGGCCAGACTTTATTCCAGCCATGTCTTACGTGCTACAGAGTTCCTAAGATGCGCAGAGATCAGTCCCAGATCAAGCCCCAGAGGAAATCCGGGCACGGGGTTCCACACTGATCCGCCGATGGGGCCAACTCCCGGAATCTCCGCAACTGTAAACGAGATAAGGCGTCAGCTATGTTATTTTCAATCCCAGGAATATGCTTGGCTTTTATCCAGATATTTAATCTCATGCAGTGCAACACCAAAAAACGTAAAAGTTTGATAACTAGCTCTGATTTGGAAGAAAGCATATTGATAGCAAATAGAACACCTTTATTATCCGTATTAACAATAATCCTACGATTAACAAAGTGTTCTTTCCAAATCACAAAAGAAACTATAACCGGGAATAACTCGAGGAGGACTATATTGCGCAAAATGTCTTGCTGTAACCAACTGGAGTGCCATCTAGAGGCACACCAGTGGCCATCAAGAAAAGTGCCAAAACCAGATGAACCGGCGGCGTCTGTAAAAAAGTTTAACTGAAAATCATTAGTAAAAGATGCCATACTGTGGACCCATTGAAATTGCAGAGAAAAGAATCCCAAATTTTAAGATCCTCTTTAACACTCTTAGAGATGCGGATATGAGAATCAGGGTTCTTAAAACCTCTAATAGCTAGAGCAAAACGTCTGGAAAAAATTCTAGCTATGGGAATAACCCTAGCCGCAAAGGCAAACAGACCCAAAAGGGATTGGGCCTCTTTTAATAAAACTTTGCGTTTTGACAAAAATAAGGAGATCATTATTCTCATACGGTGTAATTTATCCTCGGGCAATCTGAACTCCATTGACGATGAGTCAATAGTGATGCCCAGAAATTCTAAAGAGGATACCGGGAGTACCGTCTTCCCATGGGCAATGGGAATACCGAAGGAGTCACAAATATGAAAAAATGTTTCCAGCAATACTGAACATACTGGGGAGTCTGCTGGACCTAAAAATAAAAAATCGTCCAAATAATGCAGAATACCCCCAACAGGGGAACATTCAGACAGAACCCAATGCAAAAATTTTGAAAAGGACTCAAAATAAAAGCATGATAACGAGAAACCCATGGGCATACATTTATCAAAATAAAATTGGTCCTGAAAATGAAAACCCAGGGAATTGAATCCCTGTGGATGCACCGGTAGCAGGCGAAAGGCAGATTTGATGTCTGCCTTAGCCAACAGCGCACCGTGCCCAAAGTGACGTAAAAGTTCTAGTGCTTCATCAAAGGAGGAGTATGACACTGGGGCTATAACCTCTGCAACCTCCTCATTGAGTGAAGCATCCACAGGATATGATAAATGGTGAATAAGCCTGAAACTACCCCGCTCTCTTTTAGGAACAATGCCCAATGGGGATATGCGAAAATTTTTAAAAGGTGGGCAGGAAAAGGGGCCAGCTACTCTTCCTTCTGACACCTCTTTAAAGATTTTCTCTTGTACAATTTCAGGATGACACCTAGCAGAGCGCAAATTTTTAACTAAAGTGCATCCAGACCCTGAAAAGGAGGGAACCAAAAAACCGTCCTTGAAACCATCAGATAGCAGCCGCACCATTGTGCGGTCTGGGTAGAGATCTAGCCACGGTTGCATGCTTAGCAGGCTCACTGGGGTCCTGGCCTTTTCCACCAGCATCGCGTGGAAAGGATGGGAGGGGAGCAACTGATGATTTTTTGAAACATCTATTCGCCGAATGGTTCCCATTGCAGAAGGAGCACTCATGCCTATATCTGCAGTTAGATAAAAATCTGCACTGTCCTTCATTAAAGGCAAAACAGAAACCTTTACGAAAGGCAGTCTGTGGGCTAGGCCCAATTCTAGGTGTGAACTGCGGTTTTTGTGGAAGCATGAGATTCAACCATAAACCCACATCCTTACATCCCCATTGCAAGGAAGGGTGAACTGCTAATTTTTGTCTGAAATTCTCATCATAGGTGAACCAGGCTGAACCGCCAAAATTACGAAATGCTTCAGAAACTATATCCACGTGTTGAAAAAGGCCTGAGCATTTCTCAGGAAATTGCTCTCCCAACACGGAAGCAAAAATGCAAAAGGCCTGCAGCCAGTTCTGAAAGGTTTTAGGTACAGCCCTGCGCCTATCCTCTTCTGTGCGCTCATCTGATTTCTTGTCAGATTTAACTAGAAATTCCTTGGAAGCTGGCAATAAAGACAACAGATCAACAAATTCACCTCCCCAAATTTTTTCTTTGACAGAAGTGGATAAGTGGAAGCCCAGCGGTGATATTTCACATGGCATAGGAGCCTTAAAGGAGGACTCTGCAACCAAGGAATGCGCAGAGCGTGCAGAAGGCATAACAGCTTTACGAACCTGAACCGGCTTGCGGGCCGTACCACCTGTATTATGTTTAAAATTCTCACCCAGGGGGTTCTCTATCACATTATGCCAAATTATACTAATGTCATCACTTTCATACTGTTGTAAAAAATTCTCAGCTTGCTGTGAAAAAGCACCATGTAAATGTGCCCCTTTTAAATCATTAATAGTATCAGCCTCATACAAAGCACCAAAAAACTGTGCACCTTCAGCCTCCTCAGCAAAAGCACCAACTGTGTGTGCCCCTTTAAGCTTTTGCAACATACCAGATAACGATTTAACAAGAGCATTAAATTCAGTGACATTAACATCTGAGAATGTCTCACCAGCAGGCAGACTCCTATTTTGCTCACTTCTGGCCGCAGCAGCTGCAGACTGAGTAGCAGTACTTTCTCTCTTTGGAGGTGCATTCCTGTGAGGAACGCTGCCAGCTCTCTCCTTTCCTTTAGGCTGAGAAGAAGCCTCCGTTCTCTGTCTCTTCTTTTTCCTCCCTGGCTGCTGGCGCGGACTGCGCATGACCTCTTCTGGCTCCTCCATCTTTACTTGGGCTGTGACATTCGACGGGCCGGGCGGAGACTCAGCACGTCCATCCTCCAGGCACTGCATAAGCCACTCCTCACCTCCTGAGCCCTCGGCTTTTTCTATGAGGCGGCGGAGCAAGCTCTCTCTTCTCTCAGGTGAGCGGCGCTTCATGCTCCTGAGTCCCGGTCCGGTTCCACAGGGTCTGCTTGTTAACGGCCGGACTGCCCCTTTTATCTCCTTCAGGAAGCAGGCTATGCAAACCGCCAATTTCCTCCAATCAGCTGCTTGTTGCTGTGCAGCAGATGCTGCTGCTGTAACCAATAGCAAACCTGTAAGAAACATAAGGAAACCTGCATCCCCTTTGAGCTCTCCCATGTTGGTCCTGCATATTGCATGGACCTGTCATTCCCTGTGAATAATTTTCTGATGTTTTAAATATACTCCACTTCGCCCAGGTTGCTCTATAGTTTTCGATCTGTCCCTGCTCCACACTGCATAAGTACTCCATATTTCCATATTACTAATATGGTCCACTCTGTATAGCCACTCTTTAATGCTTGGCTCCTATCACAAATTGGATTAGCAGCAAGGATGGGAAGTGTTATCATAATGGGGGATGTTAATTATCCATACATAGACTGGGCGGAGGGAACCGCGCATTAATTTAAGGCTCGCCAGTTCCTTAATGTCTTGCAGGACAATTTTATGGGTCAGATGGTAGACGCACCAACTAAAAATAAAACATTACTGGATCTACTGATTACCAACAATACAGACCTGATCACAGATGTGGAAATACGGGGCAATTTAGGTAACAGCGATCACAGGTCAATTAGTTTCAGTATAAATCACACAAATAGGAAACATGAAGGGAACACAAAGACACTGAATTTCAAAAGAGCCAACTTCCCTAAACTACAAACCTTGCTAAAAGGCATAAATTGGGATAAAATATTAGGAACAAAGAATACGGAGGAGAGATGGGTTTGCTTTAAGAGCATATTAAATAAGGGCATTAGCCAATGTATCCCATTGGGTAATAAATTTAAAAGAGCAAACAAAAATCCTGGATGGCTTAACTCCAATGTAAAAATGCATATAAAAGCAAAGGAGAAGGCCTTCAAAAAATACAAGGTTTAGGGATCACCCTCAGCATTCAGACTTTATAAAGAATGCAATAAGAAATGTAAGGGTGCAATTAGGACGGCTAAGATAGAACATGAAAGACACATAGCAGAGGAGAGCAAAAAAAATCCCAAGAAATTTTTTAAGTATGTAAACAGTGAAAAAGGGAGGACAGACCATATTGGCCCCATAAAGAATGAGGAAGGACATCTGGTTACAAAGGATGGGGAGATGGCAAAGGTATTGAATTTGTTCTTCTCCTCAGTCTTCACAAGTGAATCGGGGTTCTTCAGTAACCAAAACTGCAGTGTTTATCCTCATGACACAACACAGGAAGAACCTCCATGGTTAACAGAGGGTGGAATTAAAATTAGTCTTGAGAAACTTAACATTAATAAATCACCGGGACCAGATGGCTTGCATCCGAGGGTACTTAGGGAACTCAGTCAGGTGATTGCCAGACCGTTGTTCCTAATTTTTACAGACAGTCTATTGACTGGAATGGTACCAGCTGATTGGAGAAAAGCCAATGTAGCACCAATATTTAAAAAGGGCCCAAAAAACATCCCTGGGAATTACAGACCAGTTAGCCTAACATCAATAGTATGTCAACTCTTGGAGGGGATGATAAGGGACTATATACAAGATTTTAGTAATAAGAACGATATCATTAGCAGTAATCAGCATGGATTCATGAAGAATCGTTCTTGCCAAACCAATCTATTAACCTTCTATGAGGAGGCGAGTTGCCATCTAGATAAAGCAAGGCTCGTAGACGTGGTGTATATGGATTTTGCAAAAGCATTTGACACAGTTCCCCATAAACCTTTACTGTACAAAATAAGGTCCGTTGGCATGGACCATAGGGTGAGTACATGGATTGAAAACTGGCTACAAGGGCGTGTTCAGAGGGTGGTGATAAATGGGGAGTACTCAGAATGGTCAGGGGTGGGTAGTGGGGTTCCCCAGGGTTCTGTGCTGGGACTAGGGATGAGCCGAACACCACCCTGTTCGGTTCGCACTAGAACATGCGAACAGGAAAAAAGTTCGCTCGAACACGCGAACACCGTTAAAGTCTATGGGACACGAACATTAATATTTAAAAGTGCTAATTTTAAAGGCTTATATGCAAGTTATTGTCATAAAAAGTGTTTGGAGACCTGGGTCCTGCCCCAGGGGACAAGGATCAATGCCAAAAAAAGTTTTAAAAACGGCCGTTTTTTCAGAAGCAGTGATTTTAATAATGCTTAAAGTCAAACAATAAAAGTATAATATCCCTTTAAATTTCGTACCTGGGGGGTGTCTATAGTATGCCTGTAAAGGGGCGCATGTTTCCTGTGTTTAGAACAGTCTGACAGCAAAATGACATTTCGAAGGAAAAAAAGCCATTTAAAACTACCCGCGGCTATTGCATTGCCGACAATACACATAGAAGTTCATTGATAAAAACGGCATGGGAATTCCCCACAGGGCAACCCTGAACCAAAATTAAAAAAAAAAAAATGACGTGGGAGACCCCCTAAATTCCATACCAGGCCCTTCAGATCTGGTATGGATATTAAGGGGAACCCCGGCCAAAATTTAAAAAAAATGACGTGGGGTTCCCCCTAAATTCCATACCAGACCCTTCAGGTCTGGTATGGATTTTAAGGGGAACCCTGCGCCAAAAAAAACCAAAAAAACGGCGTGGAGTCCCCCCAAAAATCCATACCAGACCCATATCCGAGCACGCAACCTGGCAGGCCGCAGGAAAAGAGGGGGGAACGAGAGTGCTCCCCCCCCTCCTGAACCGTACCAGGCCACATGCCCTCAACATTGGGAGGGTGCTTTGGGGTAGCCCCCCAAAACACCTTGTCCCCATGTTGATGAGGACAAGGGCCTCATCCCCACAACCCTGGCCGGTGGTTGTGGGGGTCTGTGGGCGGGGGGCTTATCGGAATCTGGAAGCCCCCTTTAACAAGGGGACCCCCAGATCCCGGCCCCCCCTGTGTGAGATGGTAAGGGGGTACTTACCCCTACCATTTCACTAAAAAACTGTCAAAAATGTTAAAAATGACAAGAGACAGTTTTTGACAATTCCTTTATTTAAATGCTTCTTCTTTCTTCTTTCTTCCTTCATCTTCTTCTGGTTCTTCTGGCTCTTCTGGTTCTTCCTCCGTCGTTCTCGTCCAGCATCTCCTCCGCGGCGTCTTCTATCTTCTTCTCCTTGGGCCGCTCCGCACCCATGGCATGAGGGGAGGCTCCCGCTCTTCTCTTCATCTTATTCTTCATCCTCTTCTCTTCTTTCTTCTTCTCTTCTTCATTTTCTTCTCCGGGCCGCTCCTCACCCATGCTGGCATGGAGGGAGGCTCCCGCTGTGTGACGGCGTCTCTTCGTCTGACGGCTCTTAAATAACGGGGGGCGGGGCCACCCGGTGATCGCGCCCCCCTCTGACGCACGGTGACTTGACAGGGACTCCCCTGTGACGTCACGGGGAATGCCACAGGGAAGTCCCGTCATGACCCGTGCGTCAGAGGGGGTGGGGGCACCGGGTGGCCCCACCCCCCGTTATTTAAGAACCGTCAGATGAGGAGACGCCGTCACACAGCGGGAGCCTCCCTCCATGCCAGCATGGGTGAGGAGCGGCCCGGAGAAGAAAATGAAGAAGAGAAGAAGAAAAAAGAGAAGAGGATGAAGAAGAAGATGAAGAGAAGAGCGGGAGCCTCCCCTCATGCCATGGGTGCGGAGCGGCCCGAGGAGAAGAAGATAGAAGACGCCGCGGAGGAGAGGCTGGACGAGAACGCCGGAGGAAGAACCAGAAGAGCCAGAAGAACCAGAAGAAGATGAAGGAAGAAAGAAGAAGCATTTAAATAAAGGAATTGTCAAAAACTGTCTCTTGTCATTTTTAACATTTTTGACAGTTTTTTAGTGAAATGGTAGGGGTAAGTACCCCCTTACCATTTCACACAGGGGGGGGCCGGGATCTGGGGGTCCCCTTGTTAAAGGGGGCTTCCAGATTCCGATAAGCCCCCCGCCCGCAGACCCCCACAACCACCGGCCAGGGTTGTGGGGATGACGCCCTTGTCCTCATCAACATGGGGACAAGGTGTTTTGGGGGGCTACCCCAAAGCACCCTCCCAATGTTGAGGGCATGTGGCCTGGTACGGTTCAGGAGGGGGGGCTGCACTCTCGTCCCCCCCTCTTTTCCTGTGGCCTGCCAGGTTGCGTGCTTGGATAAGGGTCTGGTATGAATTTTTGGGGGGACCCCACGCCGTCTCCCACGTCATTTTTTTTTTTTTTAATTTTGGTTCGGGGTTGCCCTGTGGGGAATTCCCATGCCGTTTTTATCAATGAACTTCTATGTGTATTGTCGGCAATGCAATAGCCGCGGGTAGTTTTAAATGGCTTTTTTTCCTTCGAAATGTCATTTTGCTGTCAGACTGTTTTAAACACGGGAAACATGCGCCCCTTTACAGGAATACTATAGACACCCCCCAGGTACGAAATTTAAAGGGATATTACACTTTTATTGTTTGACTTTAAGCATTATTAAAATCACTGCTCCTGAAAAAACGTCCGTTTTTAAAACTTTTTTTTGCATTGATCTATGTCCCCTGGGGCAGGACCCAGGTCCCCAAACACTTTTTATAACAATAACTTGCATATAAGCCTTTAAAATTAGCACTTTTGATTCCTCCCATAGACTTTTAAAGGGTGTTCCGCGGCATTCGAATTTGCCGCGAACACCCCAAATTGTTCGCTGTTCGGCGAACTTGCGAACAGCCAATGTTCGAGTCGAACATGAGTTCGACTCAAACTCGAAGCTCATCCCTAGCTGAGACCAATCCTATTTAATTTGTTTATAAACGACCTGGAGGATGGGATAAACAGTTCAATCTCTGTATTTGCAGACGATACTAAGCTAAGCAGGGCAATAACTTCTCCGCAGGATGTGGAAACCTTGCAAAAAGACCTGAACAAATTAATGGGGTGGGCGACTACATGGCAAATGAGGTTCAATGTAGAAAAATGTAAAATAATGCATTTGGGTGGCAAAAATATGAATGCAATTTATACACTGGGGGGAGAACCTCTGGGGGAATCTAGGATGGAAAAGGACCTGGGGGTCCTAGTAGATGATAGGCTCAGCAATGGCATGCAATGCCAAGCTGCTGCTAATAAAGCAAACAGAATATTGGCATGCATTAAAAGGGGGATCAACTCCAGAGATAAAACGATAATTCTCCCGCTCTACAAGACTCTGGTCCGGCCGCACCTGGAGTATGCTGTCCAGTTCTGGGCACCAGTCCTCAGGAAGGATGTACTGGAAATGGAGCGAGTACAAAGAAGGGCAACAAAGCTAATAAAGGGTCTGGAGGATCTTAGTTATGAGGAAAGGTTGCGAGCGCTGAACTTATTCTCTCTGGAGAAGAGACGCTTGAGAGGGGATATGATTTCAATTTACAAATACTTGTACTGGTGACCCCACAATAGGGATAAAACTTTTTCGCAGAAGAGAGTTTAATAAGACTCATGGCCACTCATTACAATTAGAAGAAAAGAGGTTTAACCTTAAACTACGTAGAGGGTTCTTTACTGTAAGAGCGGCAAGGATGTGGAATTCCCTTCCACAGGCGGTGGTCTCAGCGGGGAGCATTGATAGCTTCAGGAAACTATTAGATAATCACCTGAATGACCGCAACATACAGGGATATGTAATGTAATACTGACACATAATCACACACATAGGTTGGACTTGATGGACGTGTGTCTTTTTTCAACCTCACCTACTATGTAACTATGTAACTATGTAGCTTCCTAGTGCACAACCATTCTTTAGGGATAAGACCTTTTGCTGCGTTGAGCAGAAATGGAACCAAAGTTTTATTGTATTGTTTCCTTGTTTTAGTTGTTCCATGGAACAGACAGTTCCAGGGGTGTTGTGGGATCCTTTCTCCTGTTATCGTCTCCGTATATTCTAATATACCCTTCCAGTATTCTTTTATCTCTGGGCAATTCCACCATATGTGCAATGTTGTTCCTAGCTGTTTGCAATTCCTCCAACACTGTGGGGACTTATTTGGCTGAATTGTATTAATTCTTTCTGGTGTCAAATGCCAACGTACCATGCACTTGTTGTTTGCCTCTACCGAGGTTGTATCAGATGTGTAATTGTGTACTGCACCTATCATTTGCGTTTCGTCTAATTCTATGCCTATGTCCTGTTCCCATTTTTCTATGAAGGGTAGGGTCCCATGCCCATCTAATTCTGTTAATATTTCATATAGTAGAAATATCCCATGTTTTACAGGCTTTTTTACATTGCAGAGCTTTTCCATTGGTGTTAACTCATTTTCCTCTCTAATTGGTTGGGGGATTGTGCTTACGAAATGTTTTATTTGTAGATACTCCAATATATTTCAAATAGACCACCCATGTATCATTATTAAGTCCTGCCTTATTGTGATTTCCCCGTGAGTTGTGATATCCTTTAATTGTGCATACCCCAATTGTTTTCCCATCTGTGTCCCATTCCCTGGTGTGAAAAAATTTGTGCCCGCTAATGAGAATAATGGAGAGTTATATTTCCATTTTTCTTTTCGATAAAGTGTATCCCATATTTTAAATACAGTTTTAGTTATCTTGTGTATATTTATATTATGTGTTCTATATTTCGGTGGAATGCAAATCATTTTTTGAAGTTGTGTATCATAAAGTGTGTCTTCCATCTTTACCCATCTCTTTTTAGTATTTGTGTTTGCTCATTCAACTAATCTTGCTTATATAATTGCCTTATAATATCTTCTCACGTCTGGGAGTGCCATCCCTCCTTTTTTTTTTTTTAGCAAATTATTATTTACCCTGGGTTTTTTATTCTGCCATATATATTTCAAAAGTATCATTTTTATTACTTTTAAAAAAGCTTGGTGGTATTCCTATCGGGAGCATCTGAAATTTATATATTATTTTTGGTAAAATCACCATTTTTAACATGTTTATTCTCCCCATCCATGACATTGGTCTCCTTGACATACAGTGGGGACGGAAAGTATTCAGACCCCCTTAAATTTTTCACTCTTTGTTATATTGCAGCCATTTGCTAAAATCATTTAAGTTCATTTTTTTCCTCATTAATGTACACACAGCACCCCATATTGACAGAAAAACACAGAATTGTTGAAATTTTTGCAGATTTATTAAAAAAGAAAAACTGAAATATCACATGGTCCTAAGTATTCAGACCCTTTGCTGTGACACTCATATATTTAACTCAGGTGCTGTCCATTTCTTCTGATCATCCTTGAGATGGTTCTACACCTTCATTTGAGTCCAGCTGTGTTTGATTATACTGATTGGACTTGATTAGGAAAGCCACACACCTGTCTATATAAGACCTTACAGCTCACAGTGCATGTCAGAGCAAATGAGAATCATGAGGTCAAAGGAACTGCCTGAAGAGCTCAGAGACAGAATTGTGGCAAAGCACAGATCTGGCCAAGGTTACAAAAAAATTTCTGCTGCACTTAAGGTTTCTAAGAGTGCAGTGGCCTCCATAATCCTTAAATGAAAGACGTTTGGGACGACCAGAACCCTTCCTAGAGCTTGTCATCCGGCCAAACTGAGCTATTGGGGGAGAAGAGCCTTGGTGAGAGAGGTAAAGAAGAACCCACTGATCACTGTGGCTGAGCTCCAGAGATGCAGTTGGGAGATGGGAGAAAGTTGTAAAAATTCAACCATCACTGCAGCCCTCCACCAGTCGGGGCTTTATGGCAGAGTGGCCCAACGGAAGCCTCTCCTCAGTGCAAGACACATGAAAGCCTTCATGGAGTTTGCTAAAAAACACCTGAAGGAAGCCAAGATGGTGAGAAATAAGATTCTTAGGTCTGATGAAACCAAGATACAACTTTTTGGCCTTAATTCTAGTTGGTATGTGTGGAGAAAACCAGACACTGCTCATCACCTGTCCAATACAGCCCAAACAGTGAAGCATGGTGGTGGCAGCATCATGCTGTGGGGGGTGTTTTTCAGCTGCATGGACAGGATGACTGGTTGCAATCAAGGAAAAGATGAATGCAGCCAAGTACAGGGAAATTCTGAACGAAAACCTTCTCCAGAGTGCTCAGGACCTCAGACTGGGCCGAAGATTTACCTTCCAACAAGACAATGACCCTAGGCACACAGCTAAAATAATGAAGGAGTGGCTTCATAACAGCTCCGTGACTGTTCTTGAATGGCCCAGCCAGAGCCCTGACTTAAACCCAATTGAGCATCTCTGGAGAGACCTAAAAATGGCTGTCCACCAGCGTTTACCATCCAGCCTGACAGAACTGGAGGGGATCTGCAAGGAGGAATGGCAGAGGATCCCCAAATCCAGGTGTGAAAAACTTGTTGCATCTTTCCCAAAAAGACTCATTGCTGTATTAGATCAAAAGGGTGCTTCTACTAAATACTGAGCAAAGGGTCTGAATACTTAGGACCATGTGAAATTTCAGTTTTTCTTTTTTTAAAAATCTGCAAAAATGTCAACAATTCTGTGTTTTTCTGTCAATATGGGGTGAAATGATTTTAGCAAATGGCTGCAATATAACAAAGAGTGAAAAATTTAAGGGTGAAATAAAAGTGTAGCGCTATAAACCCAAAAAATGTTAAATAAAGTAGTGTCTTAAACCTAAATAGAGTGTATATATAATGACATACAATATAATCAAATATTAATATGAAAATGTTATAATGCACTGTATATAGTGCATATATAGTGTACAGAGCTATAAACCAATATTGCAAAAAAAACACAATATAATCAAATATGAAATTGTTAAAATACACTGTGTGTGGTGTATATATAGTGTACTGAGCTATAAAAAGAACACCAAAATAAGTGAACAGTGATTCAAATATAAGAACCAATAAAGTCCAAAGAGTCCTAAATGGAATTAACACCACAGGAGACCGTAATGTCAAAGTCCACCAACGTTGTAGAAAATTATAAGAATAGTGAAAAAGCCACCACCCAGGGTCTTAGGGGGCTTACCAGAAGCAAATGACTTGGGAAGACTTATGTTGTCCAAGTCACAAAGGCTGTGAGACCAACTGGTCACAAGAGTACAACTCCTTAAACGGTCATGTTGGATCGCAGATTGGAGTAGCAGATAAGTGGAGAAGCTGTATAGAAGTTAAGAGGCAACCAAAGTATGCAGGGAAGGTATTAATGGTGAAGAGACCAGCACCGAGGATATATATATTTTTTTTTTTGTGGTAGTTCCAATTTTTTATGTAACATGAAATTAGCACAAATAAACAGATTATTTCAGTAAAAAAAAATACACAAACAAGGTATATTTCCCTATTTTATGATGAAATATAAAAAGTGAGGTTGCACTAACTAAATAGATACCAAACATGTCAAGCATTAAAACCGAGTGAGCCAAATTTTTTACAGGTGATATTTTAAAAGCAATTAGAGGTCATCAGTTTTGAGTTAACCATGTTGGCCCCAGAATTCTTGTTTGCACTATGGCATGCGTGGTGATATTCAATATGGGAAGCACAATCAGCCTTTTCAAACATAGGCACACTGATGTATGCCTTTATGCTTCTGTGTGTGTGTGTAGGGGGGACTTTCAATTAATTTGGATATTTCACCTAACTTTATTGCTATCACATAGGGGGCTGTCAAGCCCCCTATGTGATAGCATTTTGCTGTGACGGGTTCTCTTTACCGAGACTATTCTCGTTACCAGGGGACTATTAAACCTGTAAAGTTTCCCTTGCCACCCACTGAAGATAATGAATCCCAGATTGTGTTCCCTTCTCTACTTTTCTGGTCACAGCAGCCTGCACTAAAACTGGAAGTGATGTAATCTTCTGGGTTCTTTCGAGTGCAGGAGATTAGTGGCAACACCCACCATGTTGACCCCAGGCCCAGGAAGCATGTTAAAGGAGGGTGCCAATTTCACTTCTATCTGAAAGCTGACAGTAGGCGTGTAAGTGTAAAACCCCCTAATGCTGACATAAGCCTTGCGTGGGTGGCACCCAAAAGGGATAAATTCAGCGATTGCGATTACCTGCATTTAGGTGCAGACCCTGAAAAGTCAAAAATTTTTAAGTATTTCAGAGGGTTGCAGCACTCTTGAAATTGATAAGATATTGGTGAGTGATCACAGAACCATCAAATGTAAACGCAAGTAGTCAACAGGGTCACAAGAAACGTAATGAGAAAAAAAAAAGATGCAAATTAATTTGAGAAGAATCAAATGTAAAGCTACCAGGAACCCATTATACTCCAGTGCTGCCATATTCCAGAACTTCATCCTACCTGGACTGGCTAGAAGTACAAGGTGTTCAGTGCTCAGGGACATGGCAGGTTAAGGAAGGTTAAAATCCCGACCTCCACTGAACAAGACATATCAGGTGAAACATCAAGACTGGGCAAAGAAATATCTGAAGACAGATTTTTCAAAGGTTTTATGGACTAATGAGACGAGAGCGACTCTTGATAGACCAGATGGATGGGCCTGTGGCTGGATCAGTAACGGGCACAGAGCTCCACTTCCACTCAGATGCCAGCAAGGTGGATGTGGGGTACTATATGGGCTGGTATTATTTTTTTTTTTTTGAAAAATATTTATTGGGTTTTATAGCATACAAAAGTATATAAACTTAGTGTAACCAGGATTACAGAGTAGTATTCGTGACAATCTATGACATACATTGACTTCTCATAATAATTAAAATACAGGCTTGCCATATCAGTTAGAACAAGGGAGAAGTAGCAAAAAGTATAAAAATAAAAAGAAAAATTAGGGGAAAGGGAAGACGGGGGAGTTCATGTTTGCCATCTTATCAACACTATGAGGTGTAACTTTGCTTAACATATGAAATCTTAACATTTAAATACCTTCAGGAGTGGAGGCAGCGTTTGAATAAATGTGGGGGGGTGGATGCCAAGGGGCATAATGGATTTGTGGATATCCTACGGTGGGTTAAAAGTAAAGGAATCTGGGGTGGGGGGTATTTTGAGTCGGCCAAGAGAGTTGGTGAGATCTTTTGTCAAGTACCACTTCGTGTAGCGAAATGGGTTCATTATCTCGATCAGTGCCTGCGAAGCGAATGTGGCTTCAATGTATTTCCTCCATCTGTTGAAGAAACGGGAAGTCGATCTGAGATTTAGGGTGATAGTGTCCAGTCTCTCCAGGTGAAAGAGTGATGCCAGGGCCTTTTTAAACAATGTTAGGGTAGGAGGAGTAGCTGATATCCAATGAGCCATAATAGTCCTGCGAGCCACTAGGAGACATAAGTGAGCCCAGTGTGGGATATTTTGTGGGACCGTCGTTGGCGATGAGGATGAAGGGGGTATGCTGAACAGGCACAATAGGCGGTCCTTAGTGCATTGAATTTTGTGAACCTCGTTGATGTAATTGATCACCTTAGTCCAGTAGGCATCAATCTTGTTACATTCCCAAAGCCTGTGCAGTAAGGTGGGGCGAGGTAAGTTACACCAGGAACATTTCGCTTGGGTGGGGTCCTCCTTGTTGAAGCGGAAAGGGAAATAGGCCCTGTGAATGATTTTGAATTGTGTTTCCCTCCAGGATTCAGAAGCTGTAAGGTTGCGGACTGTCTTGTACCCTTCAAGGATTTTTTCAGGCAGAGATTCGTCATCTAATAAATGTGACCATTTTTGAAAAGGTTTGAGGGCATATTTCCGTGCTTGATGTTGTATGAGGCAGGAGTATATATTGGAGATGGAGTAGCTATTGCTTTTGATGAGAGTATCAATGCAAGATGTTTCAAGTGGGTTGGTGCTAGGTCCCGAGCATGATTTGAGATAACTGATGAGTTGGTGGTAGAAGAAGACGTGGGTTGGTGGCAGGGAGTATTCCCTCATCAGGTTTTGGTATGGTTTGAATTTCCCTGGTTTGTTGAGATAAAGAGACGAGACGTCTGTGAGGCCTTTAAGCTTCCATTGGCCAAAGGCTTTATGGGTGGTAGATGGAAGGAACATAGGGTTTCCTTGTATTTTGAGGAATTTGGAGATACTGGATGGCATTTTGAGCAATTTCCTAACTTCTCTCCATGCAATGACCGTGTCCTTAATGATTACACTTGTTTTGAGTTGGAGGGGTAATGCATTGGGATTAGAGTGAAGGATGGCCGAGAGGTCATATGGGTGCACCATAGCCTCCTCTAAGGATAGGTTAGCATATTTAGACCCACCAGTGAGCCAGTCCAAGCCCTGTCTAAGTAAACATGCCAGGTTGTAGAAACGCATATTGGGGAGTCCCGCCCCGCCCTCGCCCTTCGGGAGACATAATTTCTGTAGCGCTATGCGAGGTTTCTTGCGAGACCATATAAAGGCAGTTAGGGCCTTCTGGAGTTTTTGGATGTCTGAATGCTTCATTAGAAGAGGTATGGTCTGCATTGGGTAAAGTAGGCGTGCGAATGACACCATTTTGAAAAGGTGGCATCTCCCAAAGAGCGAGAGAGGTAGGGAACCCCAAGCCTCCAGCTCCTTCACAATTTTGGTTATCAATGGGGGGTAGTTTAAAGAGTACAAAGATGATGGTTCACGTCCTATCTTAATGCCCAGGTATGTAATATGTTGGTTGGCTATGGCCAGGGGGGATAAATGTTTCCATTTACTGGAGAGATGGGGGTGTAATGGCAGGATCTCGCTTTTGTCAAAATTGATTCTGAATCCCGAGCAAAGTCTGAAGTCTGAAAAAAGTTGTTTAAGTCTGTCAAAGTCAGTTATGGGGTCGGTGGAGAACAACAGTATGTCGTCTGCAAATAGCGCCGAACGGAGAGTGTGGCTCTTCAGAGTGATGCCGCTGACTCCATCAGCTGAATTTAGTATTCTGGACAGGGGTTCTATTGCTAAATTGAACAGGAGTGGAGACAGGGGGCAGCCCTGTCTCGTTCCTTTTGTTAATGGAATCGTGTCCGAAATAAAGTCAGGGGTGACCAGACGTGCAGTAGGGGATGTGTACATTTGTAAAAGGAATCTCATAATCGGACCTGAGAATCCAAATTGTGACATCACTCTGAAGAGCCAAGAGAAACTAATGTTGTCAAAGGCCTTTTCCGCGTCTAATGACATGATGGCAATGTCTTGGTTAGGGTGAGTTTTGGCGTATTCCAGAGCCATTAACACTTTGCGAATGTTTAGGGTGGCTGATCTGCCCGAAACAAAGTCAGATTGGGCTGGGTGTAATAATGATGGCAGTAGGGGAGCCAATCGCGACGCAATTATTTTGGATAGGATTTTGACATCGACATTGATTAATGATATCGGTCGGTATGAGCCCGGTAATAGGGGATCTTTCCCTTTCTTGGAGATTAGTTTTATGTGGGCCTGTGTTCCCGTGGGAAGATAGGGCCCTCCGTCCCACATAGCTGCGTATACATGTTTTAAGGTGTCCGGGATAAATTCCCTGGTCATTTTAAAGAATTCGGCGGTGTATCCGTCGGGTCCCGGGGCTTTGGCCGAAGCCATGTCCTTGATCGTGAATCTAATGTCATCAACCGTAATGGGGGCATTAATTGTCTCTAATTGTGTGTGATGGAGTTTGGGTAGATGTATTTTGCTAAGCAGTAAGTCAGTAGTGGGTATGTCAGTTGGGTCAGCTTTGTATAAATTAGTGTAGTATTCCACAAGTAGGTTGCTAATTTCGGCTGGGGAGGTGACCAGAGAGCCTGTCTTAGCTCTAAGAGCAGAGATACGGGTAGGACGTCTGGGGCCTGAGCACATCTTGGCCAGGAGCCTACCAGCCTTGTTTCCAAATCTATGAAAATGCAACTGAGAGTATGACGTTTTGGCCGCTTCATGCTGTTCTGCCCAGAGGTCAAATGTGCTTTTGGCCTGTCTCCATTTTTGTATGTTCTCTATGGTGCGATTTAATGTGAGCTGTTCATGTGCCAAGCGCAGGGCTTCGCTTGACTCACTATATTGTTGCTTGGCTCTTTTTTTAAACTGTGTTGTGTATGAGATTATCTTACCCCGTAAGAAGGCCTTGCCTGCTTCCCAGAATAGGTTAGGGTTTGTAATGTGAGCTCCGTTGGTGGAGATGTATTCCTCCCAGGCACAGTACAGGGTATGTTGAAAGTCCTCATTGTCAACTAGATAGGAGGGAAAGCGCCAAGTAGGGGAGGGGGAGGAGCGAGCTGTTTGAGTTAGATGAACCACGATTGGGCTGTGGTCTGAGATCACTGCGTCTTGTATGGCTGGTGCGTCGATTAGAGAGCTTAGGGCCGGGGAGGCAAAAAAATAGTCTATACGTGAGAACGTATTGTGTGGAGGTGAGAAAAATGTGTATTCCCGATCTGTTGGGTACATTAAGCGCCAGACATCCACAAAGTGCATGGAGGCGATGGCTTGTGACAGTAGGGTAGATGTAGATGACGTGGGGGTACGGGTGTGTGATCTATGTGTAGGGGAACCTGTGCGATCAGCTAGGGAGGACATGACTGAATTAAAGTCCCCACCTAATAGGTGTAGCGTCTCTGGCGTGGTTAGCACCCATTTTACTAAGTCTTGAAAGAAGGAGGTGTCAGGAGAATTGGGAGCATAGATGTTGGTCAGTGCTACGGGTTTGTCATCTATAGTCAGGTGTAGAGTCAGTTTCCTTCCTTCCGAGTCAACCTTGACGTCCCTGACAGTGTGCTGTAAGTTCTTGTGCAAAAGGATTGCAACACCTGCTTTACGGCCTACTGCTGGTGAACCATACACAGAGCCCACCCACAATTTACGAAGTCGCTGTAGGTCGTCTGCAGCCAGATGTGTCTCCTGAAGCAGAGCCACATCCGCCCGGAGACGACGCAAGTGTCTGAGGATAGACATGCGTTTGTTTGGGGAGCGTAGCCCCTTAACATTCCACGAGACAAACCTTAGGTGACTCCCAATTGCAGATTGTGACATATTTGATATATTTGATAGGTAACAGCGTTTTGGTTGAGGGGTTCATACAAGGACCCCTTTGTAGATGTGTTATCTACCTTTTGAGAGCCACCAAAGCGCCTCAGAGCCCCTGAAGACATATGGACCAAGCTGGCAAACATGAACATAAACATAAACTTCTCTAAGTAGCAACAAGTTATAAACATTGATAAGGCAGTATATCGTATAAGGAAATACATAACGTGGATTGTGGACTTCTCTTTTTTCCACATGAGGTCACACCTATCCAGTTAGCATAGCTCCCATTGATTGCCAGCTCCTCACTTAGGGGCAGGGTGGTGGCATCGGGGGGGGGGGGATAGGAGTGGTAGGGGACAGGAAGGGAGGCTGGGGGGGGGCACAGGGTAGGGAAGGAGAGTATTTTTAGGGGGGGATCCCCTGAGGGGGTAGTTTAAGCTTAAGTTATCAATGGTGAGGTATGCTAAACACAGGGGAGGGCCCCCTCTTAAAATTAAAATTTAAGCAGAAACAAACCATAAAATAGAAAATATAGGAAATTATAACATTGTAATTGTCCCTGATAAGGGAGGTTTCCCAGGTAGTGGGGGATTAACTTTGTTATTGAGTCACATGACCCTAGCAGTATAGCTGCATAACTTTTAGCTGCATAGTTGCGGCTACATGTTGGGAAGGGTGGTGCTCCACATAGAGCATGTACGGCAGTTTATACATGTCTCGATAGCCTCATCTTGAAAAAGAAAAAGTATAAGTATAAGATGGGTTGATACTACCCGTTAGAAGATGGCGGTGTGGAAAAGGTGGTGATGTGGGGTCCTTGGACGATTCCATCAACGATTCCCAGAGCAGTCTTCCTGGTTGGTGGAGCGGCTGCGTTTGTATGGAGGTTTGGTCGGGGTTCGGGGGTGTTTAGGGGGTCCATATGTATGCTGCGAAGCTGACGATGGAGATCCCTCTGTCGCGGCGCTGTGTTCCATTTCGGAGCTTCTGTTGGATAGGTAATTTTCCGCCTCTTCAGGTGTATGAAAGGTGAGTTGCTCCCCTTCAGATGTTTGAACGCGGAGGACAGCTGGATAGGCTAGGGAGAATCGGGTTTGTGAGTGGTGCAGAGTGGAGCATACCGAGGAGAATGCTTTACGTTGCTTCATTACCTCTATGGAATAGTCCGCGAAAAGCAGCAGTTTCGCGCCGTCTACCACCAGTGAGCGCGTGCGACGAAATTTTTGCATTATGGCGTTTTTGTCGGCGTAGTTTAAGTATTTCACTATCACATGCCGAGGTTTAGCGCGCGTGTCAGAATATTGGCCCATGCGGTGCGCTCGTTCAACAGTGCATGGTATGCGGAGGCCAAGTTGCTCTGGGATGGTTTTCGCGCATATGTTTGTGAGGTGGGAAGCTGGGATCGACTCTGGTAAGCCAATGATGCGCAGATTGTTCCTTCTTGAACGATTTTCCAGATCGTCCAGCTTGTCCCAAATGTCCCTGTAAGATGCATTGATACGTGCAAGTGCTGCAGATGAGACTGTGCAGTCATCTTCAATTATAGAGATCCTTTCCTCCACCTGAGTGATGCGCTGGGCCTGAGCCTGGAGCTCTATGTGTAGTTGTTCCAGCCCTCTGTGTACCGCTGCGTCCACAGTGGCTGTTAGTGTTGGCCCCAGTAGTTGGACTACAGCCTGGGCAATGCTGGCAGGGGATGCGGGGTCAGTTTCTGCCATAGCAGGGGCAGGGGGAGGTTGTGGCTGCTGCTGAGGCCGCTCTGCTGTGTCCGGAGCGGCCGCCATCTTGGCTGTGTCTGCCGCTATGTCTCCCGCCGGCGGAGCTGTGGAGGGGGGCGAGGACAGCGCCCGGGCGTAGGATCGCTCCACGAAGCGATCCATGTCTGCCTGGGATGGAGCGGAGGTGGTGGGGGTTCCCCCCCGGTGCTGAGGCTGGCTTAAATGCCGGTTATGTGAGGAGCTGTGCGGGAGCTGGAGCTGCTCACCTCCTCCTCATGTGGCGCCGGAACCGGAAGTCTGGGCTGGTATTATTAAAGATGAGCTAGTTGGATCTTTTTGGGTTGAAGATGACTCAAAATGAATTCCTTAACCCACTGCCAGTTTTTAGAAGACGCTTTCTGCAAGCAGTGGTACAGGAAAAAGTCTGTATCTTTCAAGAAGACCATGATATTTATGTAGGACAATGCTCCACTGCATGCATCAAAGTACTCCACTGCAAGGCTAGCCAGTAAAGGCCTTAAAGATGAAAGAATAATTTTTTTTTTTTTTGCCACTTCAGCGAAATTTATTTTAAGAGAAGTCGTATCAACTTTGAAAATCAAAATTTTTCCCGTCTCTATTTTTTTCACATCATTGTGGCTAATATATTGTTTAATTTTTAATTAAACCTAAACTTCATAGTTAAAAGTTAAAAGTAAAGCACAATTTTCCTCCAAGCGAGCAGATCATATAAAGCCCATATATAAATATACAATCTTTTAGTAATATCCCCAAGCCTTTTAAACCTCCATTTTCCCCTCATATCCCCCCCCCATCCCTCCATTCCCCTCCACCCTCCTCTTATCCCATACGCACACCATCCATTCCACCTCATATTCTTCCATCTATCCAACCCATTCATGCTCGAGCCATAACTTCCATATGTTTTTATATTTCATTAAAGTGCCTCTTTTTCTATACCAATATTCCTCTTTCGTAATCAAGTCCTTGACCTCCTTTCTCCATTCTTCTACTGTTGGGGGTTCTTTTGCCTGCCACTTTCGTGCTATAATTTTCCTTGCCTGAAACAGGCATCTTATAATGGCGGTCTGGGTGTCCCTCGGCATATCATTTTCCTCCAGCAAACTCAACAGACAGATTCTGCCCTCCATCGCCAAAACATATGCACGAGGTCTCCTTTTTCCTCTCCGCACCGCTGACATTTCGCATCCTGCCTCTTACCAAACCTAAATAATTTCTCTGGTGTATAATAGAGTCTGTAGATCAAAAATAAATAAGAGACTCCCTGTGACGGTGATAGAGATATCCTTGGCCCCAATGCCAAAATAAATTTCCATTGTTCCTCCGTTATTGTGCCAACCTCTTCCTCCCATTTAGCTCTCTTCCTGGGTTCCACCCCCCCTTCTCGCCCCGCCTTGTTTATACTTTTGTACATTTGTGAGATCAGCCCTTTAGACCCCTTAGTATTTACCAGATTCCTTAACAAGGGCATTTCGCTCCACTCTATCATCTTGCCACTGAATTGTACCTCAAGGGCGTGCCTTACTTGCAAGTAACTAAAAAATAATCTGTTGGGCACTGCAAATTCCTCTTTTATCTCTTGAAACGTTTTTAACCTTCCTGCCCTGTACAGTTGCATCAAACAATGAATACCCCTCCTCTCCCATTCTTCTATTCTCCCCATCACCCTGAACTCCTTCAGATTTTTATTATTCCATATCGGGGAAAACTCGGAGTACCCTGTATATCCCAGTACCGCCTTTACCGACTTCCAGCATTTAATCATTAGCTGAGTTGTTGGGCAGCTATATCCAAAAAGTTCAGCCTCCACTGCCTTCACCTCTGTATCATGACTGCTATTGTACAACCATACACTCTTTCTTCCTACCCTTTCTTCCGCCAGATTGCTGCCTCTCATAAACTGGATTTGGGCTGCCAGAAAGTAGCTCCAGGGGTCCGGTAGCGCCAGGCCTCCCTCCTCTCTCGACCGCCGCAGCGCTCTCAAACCAATTCTTGCCACTCCATTCTTCCAAATGAATTCCCTAAACAAACTATCCAGCCTCCCAAACCAATGCTTCGGGATCCAGACAGGAGAATTGTGTAACACAAACAAAATTTGCGGCATCCATATCATTTTAATAAGATTGCATCTGCCGGCGACCGAGAGAGGAAGGCTGCCCCACACCCGGCTCTTTTGTTTTAACTTTGCCATTAATGGTACCACATTACCAGCTATATACTGCCCTGGGTCTTTGGTTATGTTTACCCCCAAGTATCTCATTTGATTTACGATTTTTAGGGTATTCACCTGTCTTGGGAGCGGGTTAACCAGGGGGTCTATCAGTAAGAGAGCCGATTTTTCCCAGTTAATTCTTAAACCCGAAAAGCGCCCAAATTTTTTAATCAGTTTCATAGCCCCTAGCAGGGAAGCTTGTGTATCTTCCAGGAACAGCAGAATGTCATCCGCATACATTGCGACTTTCTCCTCTGCGCCCTTTCTTTTAAAACCCTGCACTTCTTGCGACATTCTTAGGGAGACCGCCAGAGGTTCCAATGCAAGGGCGAAGAGCAGGGGCGACAGTGGGCACCCCTGTCTCGTCCCCCTCCCAAGCTGAAACCACCCGGAGCACTCACCGTTAACCCTAACCCTGGCTCTTGGTTTGTCATATAAAAGACTCACCCATTTCACAAAATTAGGACTAAATTTGAACTCTGCCAGCACTTTCCACAGATAATGCCACTCAAGGCAATCAAATGCCTTGACTGCATCTAGTGATAGTATAGCTCTATTCCCTTCTTTCTCCGTAGGTACTTGTATATTACTGTACAATCTTCTAATATTCATATTCACCGATCTGTCCGGTATGAAGCCGGTTTGGTCTGGGTGGATTACTTTCGCAATTATCTTTTTTAACCTGTTTGCTAGGGTTTTTGCCAGAATCTTAATATCTGTGCATAGAAGTGAGATAGGTCTATATGAGCCTACATGTAACGGGTTCTTCCCTTCCTTTAACAAGATTACAATAGTGGCTTCTGTCATAGACATAGGCAGTCCACCCTCCACAACGGCTCCGTTCAAAACTTCCAGTAATTTTGGCAGCAAGACATCCCCGTATCTCTTATACGTTTCTATGGGCAAACCGTCCGGTCCTGGCGATTTTTGATTCGCCATTTCCTTTACCACTCCCTGCAACTCCACCAGCGTCAATGGAGCTTCCAGAGCATCTCTTTCCTCACTGGATAACGGGGTTATTTTCAATTTCTCAAAGAACTCCCACATCTCCCCCTCTACATCCGACTGTGGGGCCCCATACAGACCTTCATAGTAATCTTTAAACACTTCCACTATACCCGGGGTAGTTCTAATGGTGTTCCCATCCTTATCCCATATTTCTGCTATAGTGGATGAGGGGCCATTTGCCCTAGCTATCAATGCCAAAGTACTACCCACTAATTCCCCTTCACAAAAGAATTTCTGTTTCTGAAACATTCTGCTCCTTTCTTCTTTCTCTAGTACTAATTTCCTGTATTCTTCCTGGCCTTCTACCCAAGCCTCATACCTAACTATAGTTGGCTCCTCTAGATACCTCCCTTCTGCCACCCTCACCTTTTCTCTTATTCCATGTTCCTTGGCCCGTGTTTTCTTTTTGGCATAGGAGATTTTCTGAATAAAGACCCCTCTAAGGAACGCCTTCAAGGCATCCCAAGTTATACCTAGCGAGGTAGATCCTGAGTTCATATTTATAAATTCTTCCAGACAACCGGCTATCGCCTCATCATCCTCAATTATTTCAAGCCAAAAGGGGTTCAGTCTCCACTCCCCCCCTCCAGCGCTCAGCCCCATTCTGACTGAAAAAACCAGTGGAGAGTGGTCTGAGAGCCCCCTTGGCTCGTAATCTATCCCTCCCATTGTCCTCAGGGCTTCCTCATTACAGAGCACTAAATCAATCCTGGATAAAGTTGCATGCGTCCTCGAGTGGCATGAATATTGCCTCTCGCTCGGATGCCACTTCCTCCAGGTATCCACCCATCCCACTTCCTCACAGAATTGGGAGAGTGGGCCCTTAGATAACCCTCCAGGGGTCCCCTTTGTCGGGAATCTGTCTACACAGTTGTCCATAACCGTATTAAAGTCCCCCGTCACTATAACCGGTACCCCAGGTTTGTCCGCTATGAAGCTTATCAATTTGCTAAGTATTTCTCTTTTGAATGGTGGAGGAATATACACACTTGCAAGAACACAATCCCGCCCCTCAATATTACAGTAGAGAAAAACATATCGACCGTACTTATCCAGTTTACTCTGTCTGCAGGAGAAAACCAACCCAGTATTTATCAGCACACTCACTCCCCTTGAATACGAGGTATGAGTTGAGTGATACTGCTCTTGATAGTTCCTGTTCCTCAGAGTGTTCACTGTATCTTTGTCTAGGTGGGTCTCCTGGAGACAGAGTATCCTGACATCCCTTGTTCTGGCCATAGAAAAAATAGCTTGTTTCTTACATACATCTTTCACCCCCCTTACATTCCAAGAACATATCTTCATATATTTAGATTTACCTAAATTCACCCTCTTATCTATTTTAGTGCCTACCATTCACCTATTCCTGTGTCTTGACTCAACATAATATTCTATTCTCAAAATTTTTGTGATTAATAATTGAGATCTTAGTGCTTTTACTTTTTGTGTTTCTTCGCACCTATTTCTGTGTCTTAACTCAACATAATATTCTATTCCCAAAACTTTCGAAATTAATAATTGAAATCTCAGTGTTTTCACTTTTTGTGCTTCTACCATACTTCCTACTTCACACCACTCTGCCCTCTTAATCCCTTCCCTCCCCCCATACCCCCATATACCCATCTCCCTCCCCCATCCCCCCCAACCCCCCTCCCTCCCCCATCTCATCCCCCCCTTCCTCCCTCCCTCCCCCCGCCCCATCCCCCCTCCCCCCTCCCCCACCAGCCCAACCTTGGGCCCATCCCTCCGAGCTTCTAAAGTGACCGTATTAACCCACAAACCGTGGATACACCTTCTTCCCCCTTTTGCATTGCAACCCAAACCTATATATATAAGAGGGGGATTACCCCCAACATAACCAACGTGTAAAGGATTTTTGTCCACTACCTCCCTATTCCCACCCCTCTACAAGTATAACCATGAAAAAAGGGGGGAGGGAAGTGAACCGAGAAAAATGTCAATAAGCTTTTCTTTTTTTTTTTTTTTTTACAAAAAAAAAGTCACGTCCCCAAATATGCATCCGCTCGCTGGGCAAAATGCCCCAGATTCTGTCCTCCACCTCCCCCTCTCTCTCCTTCTAAGGCCTTTCTCCCGACCGAGATCTTCCCTCATTTTTCTCCAGCCATGAGAACACTTCCGCGGGGGCATTAAAAAACTGTACCTCCCCATTTGTTGTTACCCGTAAACGGGCTGGATATAACAGCGCATAGCCTATTTTATGCTGTTGTAGACTCCGCTTGCACTCCGCAAATTTTGCCCTCTGTCTCTGCAGCTCAGGGGAGAAATCTGGATACAGGGATATTCTTGCACCATTATACAGAATATTCTTCATCTCCCTTGCTTTCTGAAGAATGGTAATTTTGTCTCTAAAAAACAGAATTTTGACTATAAGAGGCCTTGGCTGTCCCCCTAAAGATGGAATCCTAGGTGCGATTCTATGCGCTCGTTCCACAGCGAACAGGTTGGAAAATGCGTCTTTGCCAAACATATCCCTGAACCATCCCTCCATGAATTCTGCCGGATTGTTGCCCTCGCTTCTTTCAGGGAGACCCAGAACCCTTACGTTCTTCCTGCGTGCCCTGTTCTCATATTCATCCATTTTTCTTAGGCATGAATCTAGTTGTACCTTCATCTTTTTAATCTCTTGTCTCAGTGGATTCACATCATCTTCCACCTGACTGAGTCTCTCCTCAAGAACGGTGGTCCGAGCACATACCTCCTGCGTATCCCTTTTAAGCGTGGCTAAATCGTCTCTAATGCCTCTGAGCTGATCCGCTAAATCCGACAGCACGGTCTTACAGGCATTGGTTGCTAGGAGAATTTCCTTTAGAGATGGTTCCTGCTCTGGTGTCCCCTTGCCCTCTATTGTTTCATTGCCCAGACCGCTCTCCCTACTTAAGTGCATCTGCGACGCTGGTATGGTGACTGTAGGTGTGCAAACTTGGGCTGGGCCTTGACTTTTCCTTCCCACAGAATGATTGGCCTGCGCACCTTGATGTTGCGCACCCCCCATCTGGCCACTTTTTTTAGGTGTACAATATGGTGTATGCGCAAAGCGTTCCAGCTTTGCTGCCGCCCCCTGACTGGCTTTATCCTTGGGGCCGCACAAATTGTGTGCCCCAGCTCCTTCTTGTGCTGCGGTCTCCTCTGACCCCTTTTTTTTGGTCATCCTGTCCTCCCTCACCCTTTGGGATTTAGAAAATCAAGAAAAAAAAAAAAATTATACAGTCCTGCTATGTTTCCTCCCCAGGTGATTTGAGATTCTGTTTAATAGATCCACAGGAGCACCACTTTTCAAAAAAACTGTAGCCTGCAGTGGAGCGTTTAACCAATAAATTTGCACCCCTCCTCACAGCCACCTTTCCAGCCCCCAATATCCTCCTCCCCACTCTTCACCACTAGGAGTTCGCCAAAGGGTGTCTTCAGGAGAAGTTTCCAGAAAGTCTCATCCAGGGGGCTATTCAAACAAGCATTCCCAGGGCACATAGAGCATAGCATAAAGCATACCTGTGCAGTCTTCCTTACCCCCACCGCTCAGTCAGCTGTTCTGCTCAGCAGCGTCCTCCAGCTGCTTCCTGTTTGTTTTAAGCCGGCGCTCTGAAGAGGGATCCTATAGGGCATACATGTAGCGAACACCGAGGCGCCGGTCGAATCTTTCGATGTGCTGCTCCGCTCCGCAAAAGACTCCTTATCTCCTCGGGATCAGGCCGTCACAGGCATGGAAGTGTCGCTCCGGCGTTCATGCTTCCAGCGTGGACATAGAGAGGAGCAGCTTGGTCCGGGTCAGCAACGCCCTGCCCTTCCCCTCAACCTCCGGTCACGCCCATCCCCAAGGTCTTCTTTGATGAAAGAATAATTACATTGCCCCCTTCCTCACCTGACTGAAACCAGCACCGAGGATATTAAGGGGCTTACCAGAAGTTGTTGACTTGGGGAGACTTAGGTCATCCAAGTCATAAAGGCTTAGAGACCAGCTGGTCAAGAGGGTGCATCTCATCAGATATCCTCAATAGATTCCAACCCAAGGCGGCAGTTCAGCATCCACAGTCACCCGCAACGACACAGAAAGTAATATCCCAATAGAAGGCCACAAACGAATATTCATATACCATTCATATTGGTTTATAGCTCTGTGCACTATATATGCACTATATACAGTGCATTATAACATTGTCATATTAATATTTGATTATATTGTATGTCATTATATATACACTCTATTTAGGTTTAAGACACTAGTGTACTTTATTTAAAATTTTTTGGGTTTTGTAGCTCTACACTTTTTTACACATTTTTAAACTTCCACTAGGTATTCTTATATTTTAAATTTTCTAGTCTCTACCTCTTTTCGTGTCTCCTTATTTCTAATTGCATATAGTGCACTGTAATATGTTTTAAAAGCATTAGCGATATCAGTTGTTTTGTATTTCATTTCAGCTTTCTCATTTTTTATCTTTTCAATATAATTTAGAGTTTTCTTTTCCTTTGATATGTTTGCTAGATACTTCCCGGGTTTATTCCCCCACATGTACTTTTCTTTCACTACATTCTTGAATACTTTTCTAGTTTCCTGCTCCATCATATCCTTCAATTGGGCCCTCTTTATAATAATCTTCTGATGTGTTTCTGTGTCTAATTATATTTTGTGGTTCTGCTCTAACTCATACAATCCCTTTATTAGGTTTTTCATTTTTGTTTCTCTTTTTTTTTTTTTCCCAGCTCCTATGGAGATCAATTTCCCCCTGATGTAGGCCTTGTGGGCCTCCCAAATTGTTGCTTTTGACACAACTGGTGTATCATTTATGCTAAAATATTATTCGATCGTCTATAATTTTCGTTCAATCACCAAAACCCTTTTCTCCGTTCCATATCTCTAAATCTTATCTTTACTGTTGCCGGAGCATGATCGGAGACAGAGATTATTTCAATCGCTGCCACCGTAACGTGCTCCAGCATTTCGTGATCTACTAAAATATAATCTAATCTTGCTTACATGTCATGCACCGTAGAGTGAAATGTATAGTCCTTTTTCCTTGGGTAAATTATTCTCCATACGTCGAGTAGCTGTTGACTGTGAATTTTTTTCAAATCAATTTTAACTGTTTATTTTCTCGGCACGGTGCACAAGACGTACTATCAAGATCGTGATCCATTGAAAAATTAAAATCTCCTGCTAGGATTAGATGGCCTTGTTTAAAGTTTATTAGAGCATTCAAAATCCCATTTAGGTAATTTTTGGGGCGTTTGCTAGGGCAATATACGTTTGCTAGTGTGTACCTTATCCCCTGGAGAGTTCCTTTCAGAAACAAAAAGCGACCGTCTGGGTCTACCTTCCTTTCTTCCAGGGTGAAACTGGTGTTTTTTGCTATTCTGATAGCAACTCCTTTTGCCCTCTTATTTGGGGAGTCCGCATAATTCCAAGTTGGAATTTCCCGTGAATATAATTTAGTACTTGAATCAAGTGATATATGCATCTCCTGTAGGAAGATTTTGTCCACAAAGTACCTTTCCAACTCTTTAAGCACGATATGTCTTTTTTCAGGGGAGTTCATCCCTCTTACATTGTATGTGATAAACTTAACGTCTGTCATTATTTGGCTTACTTGGGATTCTTACTTTCACAGGTAATTGAGGCGAAACAGGTCTTATCACCCCCCCTCAACCCCCCCTTCCCACAAATCCCTCACCCCTCATCACACAGCCCCCCTCCCCCCTCATCAGTTGTTATCTTGACCCCATGTCTGAAGCACTCCCTTAGGGACCTCCTTGTCCCCCTGCTCCCTTTGACCTGAGGTGGAGTTCTGTATGGTTCTATCAGGCCTCATATCACCTGCTACGGGTGAGGTGGTTCCAGAGCATACCAAGTCTCTGCCTCCCTGTTGTTTAATTTTAGTCTTTTCATGTTTCCCTCCAGTCCTGCCTCACTCTCCCAGCCCCCCCTCACCCTTCCAGTCTCTCGTGGGAGAAAAAAATTGTTTTTGAGATCAATGTTAGCTATTGCAACCGTTTATGCTGAATCATTTTCACAGCCTCTTTTCTATGCAGTCTTTCAGTATGGGAATCTCCAGTTTTCTGCAAAATTCCATGGTGTCTTCTATGAATCTTAGTCTGGCTGTACGTCCATTTTTCCTGCCAATTAGACATGAGGGGAAACCCCAGTTGTATTGGACTTAATTTTCACATAATCTTGCCAGTAGGGGTTTTAAAGCTCTCCTTCTTTTCAAGGTTTCCTGTGATAAGTCTTGGTACATTTGAATGTGATTTCCTTCATGCTTTATGGGCGACTTCCCTCTCAACTTTCGGCATAAATGATTTTTGTCTTCCCAATTCTTGAATCGCACAATGATGTCTCTTGGATTTTCCTGTGGGAGTTCTTTTGGCCTTCTCATCCTATGGGCTCTCTCGATTTTTATTATGTTTGTTATTTCTTTGTCCATCAAAGGGTTGCAAATCTTTTTTATGACTTCTGTTAGATCTTCTTGTTGGGAGGTCTCAGGTACACCATGTATCCTTAGATTTTTCCTTCTATCCCTATTTTCTTGATCCTCTAATTTATATGCTTGTTCTTGTTGTACTTTTTTCAAGGATTTAATTTCTGCTTCTAGTTTCCCCATGCTGATACTGTTACTTTCTGTTATTTTTTCAACTTCTTCCACTCGTTCAAGAATATAACTGAGGTTTTTATGTATTTTCAGCGATTTTTCCAAGGCAGCGAACATAGATTAAATTTCATTTTTAGTCGGTAAGGAAGGTTTATCCTGCTGCAACTGTTCATCTCTTGGTTCAGATTCTGAGTCTGGCTCTTGCTCTATTCTAGATTCTGAGAGTGTATCAGTCTCTTGTTTTGTTTTATTTTGTGCCTTTTTCTTTTCCTTCTCCTTCTCCTTCCTAGTTTGTTGTTTTTCCATTGATTGCTTCTCTGCGTTTCCCACTTGTGTGACATAATTGTTCATTGGGCCTGGGCTGGTGGTCAGACTTAGGTGGGGTGATTTGGGGGTTGCTCCTCCTCTCGCCACCTTTACCCTCATTGTTCCTGGGGAGTTCCTGTTCTGCTCTAACCCCCTTATTTTTAGTAAAGTCTGTTACTTACATTTTTAGTGAAGAAGGTAAAATCTTCAGCCGGTTTATGTTAGAGGACTGGTGGAGGGATGGTGGGTTTTTCTTCCCCTCTTCCTTCCTTCTGTCAACACCTCCTTCTCCTTTCCCCTTCTCTGCTTCTCTCTTCCTCTCTTTGCTTCATTTGATAATTTATTTATAGGCAAGTGAAGTACATTATTTGACCAATAGGAAAACCTTACAGTCCCATCTTGCGTTCTTTTACTTCCACTTCTTCCTTACAGTCAGTTATGTATTATGTGTACCCCAGGGAAACTGTATTTAGTTTCATGAATTTTTCCTAAAAATTGAGATTGTTTCTATTTTCTCCAAGTTTTATCGCTTTATCCATTATTGCATTTATCTCCTTATGTCTATCCAAAGTTGCTTATTTTATAGAGAGTTGTAATATGTCTGTTATTATATAACGTGACACTGTCTTTGTTAATATGCTGCTGTGGTGGTGATAACAGTTCTTAACCTTATGATTAACGTATGTTGCAATATAGCATATTTCCAAACATTTTTTTTTTTTTTTCTCAAATATAAGTTTTATTATTTTCCAAAGAATAAAACAAAACAACAAAAATATACAAAAATATACAAAGACAAAGAATAAGAGCCGAGAAAACAAAGCAAAACTCAAATAAATAAGAGGATGGAAGCGACAGATACTGCTGTACAGTGCCAGTCTTAACAACTGGTGTTCACAGTTAGTAAGATGCGACAGTGGTAATCCTAACATCTGTACCAGCTATAATCAAAATAGGATTGACGTCTTCCATATTTTCCATCTACAAGATAAAACGGTGTACAGTAGGTCTCACCACGTCCTTGTGGTTGCACATCTGTTTCTACTGCCCATTCCCTGAGTGACCAAAGGACATATAATCATAGATGAGAGATATGTTAAGAGAGAGGCGAGGCAAGCTAAAGTATGGTGGTTAGAGTGGAAAAGAAAAAGAAAAGAGCGTAGAAATTCCAGTGAGGTAGGAGAGAAAAAAGGGAAGGAGGGAAAGGGGAGTCAGAGAGGAGATGAGGGGAAGGGTTAGGTAGGGAGGGGGGGTGAGGGAGTTTTGGGCCCGGGTGACATGACCCACCATCTTCAGATCTATGGGGTTTTATTATTCATGTGGCAAGTAGCGCCATCCCTTCATCAGAGAATATAAACATCATCCATAGCCTCCATGTCTTGGAATGTTGTTCTTGTTTGTTATGTGCCGTCAGGACTAAGTCCTCCAACCTCCTGATCTCCTCCACTCTGCGTAGCCATAACCCAATGGTCGGCGGTGTGCATTTCTTCCACAAAAGTGGGATGCAATATTTAGCTGCATCCAGTAGGTGTCTGATTATGGACTTTTTGTATCTCCGTGCGGGTATTGAAGTGGCATGGAGCAGGATGAAAGCTGGGTCATCGCTTATCACATGGTCTGTAAATTTTTGGGTGATCGTCCGGACTGTTGTCCAGAAATGCTGAAGCAGAGGGCAAGACCAGAAGATGTGGAGGAGCGTCCCAATGTCAGTCTGACATCTCCAACATCTGTCTGTAGTATTAGGGAAGTACGTGTGTAGCCTTTGAGGTGTGTAGTACCATCTGGTCAGGATCTTATAATTGAGTTCTTGTATTTTTGTACAGATAGATGTTTTTAGAGAGAATCTAATAATCGTTTGAATTTGTGTGTTAGTAAACTTGCATTGTAAATCTGTTTCCCATTGCTGTATAAATGCCAGGTCAGGTTGTTCAATAGGGGAATTGAGCAATTCATATGTTTTAGACAGTACCCGTGGCAATGTTCCCTCGTCTGCGCAGTACTCTTCATAGGTCGTTAAATCTCGGTTAAATCGTGCTGGGTTAGGGATCGAGTGTAAGAAGTGGTGTATTCTAATTGCTTTCCAGAACGGTAGTTGGAATTGTCCCTCCACATCAGTTAGGTTTGAGATAGAGGGCCATTGGTTTTCAACCAGAAAACGTGATGCTCGGTCCCTACCGGACATTGCAAGTGTCTTGTACTCTGATTGTTCTAGGCCAGGGGGGAAAGACGGGTTTCCCAATATCGGGTAGAGAGGGGAGTCTCTAGAGGAGATGGAGGTAGTAGAGAGAATATATGTGCCTATTTTAAGGGTTGTGCCTATTACCGGGTGTGTCTTCAAGTCTGGTGGGAGCTGGTCAAAGCACCACACCGCACCCTTCAAGGGGACTGTGGACTGAGCCTGTTCTAATTGCGTCCAGAGTTTGTTTTGACCATGTCTGTTCCAGTCTATTGTTCTACCTAGGTGAACTGCCCGGTAATAGTTCCGCAAGTCTGGAAGAGCTAGTCCACCGAATTGTTTGGGTAATGTCAGGTAACTCCTGCGCAGCCTAGGTTTTGAATTCGCCCAGACAAATTTAATAAAAAGGGAGTGTATTTGCTTAAAGTATTGGGGTGGGATCCTGACCGGTAGTGCCTGAAATAAGTATAAAAATTTCGGTAGTATAGACATTTTTAGCAAATTGCACCTGCCGAACCAGGAGTGTAGGCCCTTGTTCCACTCTTCCAGAAGTACGCGAGTCTTTGTTAGTAATGGTGGGAAGTTGAGTCCGAAGGTGTGTTTGAGGTCGTTAGGGATCTGGGTTCCTAAATATTTGAGGGAAGCATCGGACCATTTAAATCTAAACTGTGATTTTAGAGAGCTTAATCTAGGCGATGTGATATTAATCCCCATTGCCTCTGACTTATCAAAATTGATTTTTAGGTTGGATAAACTTCCATATCTATCAAATTCCCTGAGTAGGTTTGGTAGGGACACTACCGGGTTGGTTAGGGAAAACATCAGATCATCAGCGTATGCTGAAATCTTGTATTGGGAGTCCCCCACTGTCACGCCCGAGATATCCGGATTAGCTCGTATAGTGCATAGAAAGGGTTCTAGGGCCAGGGCAAACAGAAGAGGGGAGAGCGGGCAGCCCTGTCTGGTACCATTTGATATAGGGAGAGGGTCTGAAAGTATTCCGTTGGCTTTGACCTGGGCGGTGGGGTTGGAATATAAGGTGAGGATCCATTGTAGCATCTTACGCCCCAGGCCGATCTTTTTGAGGACTGAAGACATAAAAGTCCAACTAACCCGGTCAAACGCCTTCTCCGCGTCTGTACTAAGGAAGACGCATGGGGTTTTAGTAGTCGAGACTATATGGATGAGATTGAGTACTTTAGTAGTGTTGTCCCTCGCCTCTCGGCCAGGGACAAACCCCACTTGATCTGCATGAACTAATTCCGGTATGTGTTGGGTCAGTCTATTGGCCAGGATCTTCGTAAAGAGTTTGAGATCTACGTTCAACAGGGATATAGGTCTATAGCTTCCACATGCTGACGCATCTTTACCTTCTTTCGGTATAAGGGAGATGTGTGCCCTCAAAGTGTCTCTGGGTAAGGGGGTTCCCTCTCCCAGACAGTTAAACATCCGAACCATATGAGGAGCCAGGAGCGGCAGGAGGGTTTGGTAATATTGTAGGGTGAACCCATCAGGGCCCGGAGCTTTGCCGGGTTTCATCCCACCTACCGCTCGCTGTAATTCCTCTACGGTAATGGGGTCTTCCAAGTCTGTACTTACTGTCGTCGATATGTGGGGTATTTGAGCTGTCGATATGTAATCATCTATCGTCGTGTTGTTCGGGGGTCGAACTGGAAGGTTGTATAGGGACGAGTAGTAGTCCCTGAATTCCTTCGCTATCTGGGTTGGAGTGGTCTTTTTCTGTCCCGATGAGGCTGTGATATGGGGGATATATGTGGTTAATTTATGACTTCTAACTGCTTTGGCTAGTAATTTCCCGCACTTATTCCCGGATTCGTAGGAGAATTTTTGACATATTTGTAGTGCCGCTTTAGCTCTATAATGTAGTAGGTCTACTGTCTGCCTTCTGAGGGAGAGTAGTTCTGCTTCTAATGAGGGAACTGGAGTCTGTTTGTGTTGTGATTCAATTACATGAATTTTACGAAGGAGTAGAAGTAGTTGTTGTTCCCTTTCTCGTTTAATGCGGGCGCCGTGTTTAATTAATACCCCCCTTATCACAGTTTTGTGGGCCTCCCATAGAATACCAGGGTCGCAGTCTTCGGTGTCATTAGTTTGAAAGTAACATTTCAATTCATTTGTGACGTCTGTCATTACCTCTGGTGTCTGGAGCAAGCTTTCATTTAGTCTCCAAAATTTGGATCTAATGTTCAGAGTGGATGTCAGGTTATAACGCAGAGTGATAGGCGCGTTATCCGACCATGTTATATTGCCTATTTCTACATTGTGGACAGCTTCTAGTTGGCTGTGGGGGATAAAGAAGTAATCTATTCTCGAGTACACTTTGTGCGGGGACGAGTAGAAAGTGTAGTCTCTGTCGCCTGAGTGGTGTAATCTCCAGATGTCCAATAGTTGGGCATCGTGTAGATCTCGGATTATGCGTTTGTGTGTGCTCTTGCGTACGGATGAGGCGCCCGAGGAAGTGTCTACCGTAGGGACTAGGGGTATGTTAAGGTCACCCCCCAGAATTAGTTGACCCTCTCTGAATTCTGCTAGTAACGCCAGTATGCGGTGCAGGAAGGTATCCTGTCGGTCATTAGGGGCGTATATATTGGCTAACGTGACCTTCTTGTCTCCTATCCAGCCCTTAATGAACATGTAGCGGCCGTCAGTGTCCACCAAAGTGTCACTACATGTCCACGGCACCACTCCCGATAGTAGTATGGATACTCCTTTAGATTTGGCTGCTACATTGGTGGCATGATAGCAATGTGGGAAGTACCGGTTTTTAAGGCAGGGTGGGTTACCGGTCTTAAAGTGCGTTTCCTGGAGAAACGCTATGTCTGCATGCGCTCTTTTAAGATCATGTAATAGCATGCGTCTCTTTTCTGGTACATTTAAACCCTTTGTGTTCAGTGAGAGGATGGTAATGGTGTCCATTGTCGCCCGGGTCCAGGGGCGTTAGTAAAGAGAGTGGGTTGAAAAGAGGGGGTGGGGGAGAATTAAGGGGGGAAGGAATAAGTAGATATCAGTAGAAGTTGGATAAAGGAGAAGGTAGATGAGGGAAAAAGGAAAAAAAAAAAAGGGGGAAGAAAAAGAGAGAGAGAAAAAATAGAAGAGTTGAGTACGTAACTGTCCAGAAAGACAGATAACTGACAGTTGAATCTGACTGTCGTATACCTAAATGCAAATAAACTTATTTGCTAAGAAGCATGTCCCTGTTTACACCAGGGAGGTGCTCCGTCCTAATTGGGAAGTGGTAAGAGTTGACCGAGAGGGAGTCTCCCGATCTCCTCTACGCCACCCAGCTTGATAACGTAAATTAATAATTATCTCCATAACAACTTAAATGTTTCTAAAGAAAAAAGAAAACCAACCCCCCCCCCCCCCAGAAGGGGGAGACAGGAGATATACTAAGGGATCCATTTAGACCTAGTTAGTTACTTATCCCCCCGTCCATTTGTGTTAAAATGAACCCGAGGATCATTTCCAAACATTTTATGCTGTACTCACCACACCACTGCTTTTCAGGAAATGTATCTTTTCAGCCTTGCTGAACTTCACTGCCTTCTAGTTATAGATGAGCGTGGGTAGAAGCGGGGGGGGGGTTGGGGGGGTGAGGTCGGCTCGAGGTCTATACTGACTCCACTACTTGGTCTGGTCAAGAAACGGGGCTCCTCTCTCAGGGTCACTGGGGTACCCATCAAAGTCTCAGGCCTCTGTTCCTCAAAGCAGAACTGAATCGTCCCGGGAGAAGCCACTCCACTACCTCTTAACCACTCCACTGCCCAGGGGGACGGTATCCCGGTGAGGAGAAGAGATGGCCAGAGGGAGGGTGGTTGCCGCCCTCTGTCCACACTCTCCCCCTATAGAATGGTGGCTTGACCGGAGCGCTGGTATGGCTTACCGGGGAGGGCAGGGGGCATCTGGCTAAAGTAGCTTATGGTCTGCTTCAACCCCTTCTCCAAAGCCCGGCGGCAAGAGACACTGCTCTATCCCAAGAGATCCAGGCTTGGGCACACAGGCTCCAAGCTCCACCAATGTAGGCGACGTACCTTCAGATACTGTGGGCATATCTTCAGCTAGCATTTCCCCATCCACTAGAGCAGGCAGAGCGCAGCAGGGGGGGGCAGTTGGGTGAATCAGGAGGACAGTTTACTTAACAGGTAGCGAGACCCGGTTCGCTCCTCCACGCTCTAGCTCTGGACTCGCGCCATTGCTAGACTCCTCCCTCCTTACCTCAGTAGCCGTCTGGAAAATATTTGGAGGCCGAGAAAACTGTACTGCTGTAAAATAGAGTAAAGACTTGATTGCATCTGCAAGCAGTTTAGAAAGTGTTACAATTTAATAAAATATTTTTTGTGGTCCAATTATACACATATTGTTAAACCAGTGAGAAAAATATAAGAAAATCTCCTCTGTTGGTTAAAAAAAAATATATATAATGTATTTCATGTAACTATGCCAAACATAACAGCATTGGGGGCATGCCATACACTGTCATCTCTTGTTCCTGTATTTAGCTTACTGCTTTTTGCTGTTTTTTTTTTTACAGTATAGAGACTGATCATATGACTATAGTAGGCCAAACTCTATCACCTGGCGCTCAGGAAGTAGTTAAATATTGGAATCTTTGCTTCATTATTAATAGAACAGCAGAATGTAAAAATCTGAAATCAGGTTTACTAAAATCCTTAAAGTGAATATACATTCTTAGAAAGATTATTTTTCCTTATTAAAAGTAGAATTTTATTATCATGACAAAGGACAATGTACTAAGAAAACATACTTACACTGAAAGGGAAAGATGTGAAGTGATTATTGGAACGAGGGGCAATAAACTGCAGCTATCTGGGTGGAGACAAAGAGGTGCAGGCACTAGAAAAGAGTAGATGGGTGACAGTCAGGAATGGTAGAGGGGGAAGTGCCAGGGAGGGTGATCCAGGGCTGGAGCATCCCCAATTAATACGCTCCATTGAGTGACATTGGTGAAACCAGATAGGGACCAGCACTGCTGGAGCTGAGGGACTCTCCTAGCTGCCGGGGGAAGAGTGGGGGGAAGCGAAGGGAAAGAAAAGACAGATTCTGGTGGTAGGGGATAGGGATGAGCCCGATGTTCGAGTCGAACAATTTGGGGTGTTCGCGGCAAATTCGAAAGCCGCGGAACATCCTTTAAAAGTCTATGGGAGAAATCAAAAGTGCTAATTTTAAAGGCTTATATGCATGGTATTGTCATAAAAAGTGTTTGGGGACCTGGGTCCTGCCCCAGGGGACATGTATCAATGCAAAAAAAGTTTTAAAAACAGACAGTTTTTCAGGAGCAGTGATTTTAATAATGCTTAATGCCTAAAAAGTTCCTTTAAATATCGTGCCTGGTTTCTATAGTATGCCTGAAAAGTGGGGCATTTTTCCAGTGTTTAGAACAGTTCCTGCACAAAATGACATTTCTTTTTTTTTTTTTTCAAATCTTTTATTTATTCAGAGGGAGAGGTCCATGGACCCTTGACAAAAAATAAACATTGTTTCAATGTGTACAGAACTTACGAGAAGCAATACAACAGAGAAGAGAGAGAAAATAGGTGATAAGACATCCACTTGTCCAATTCTTAACATAAATAGCATCGTTCAGTACAATACTTCCATATGACCGTCTCCTCTCATTTTATTTAATAATAAGCCAGTGCAACTGTGAAATCACAGAGCACGAAAGACGGAAAGGAAGCAGAGTAAGGAACTAGAAAGGTAAGAATTAGAGTAGATAGAATGGAAGCAACAGTTAGAATAAGGGGGAAGGGAGGGAGAAAAAAAAAAAAAAACACAACAACCCCTGTGAAGAAGGGTGGAGGAGACAGATCTCAAGAACTTTATGGTTGGACTACTACTTTTTATTCTGTGATCAAGCTTCCAAACAAATTACAACCCTCCTCAGAATAGACAAACAGATTCCAGAGTGACCACATCTTGGAATATCGTTCTGGTTGGTGCCGTGCTGTTAGGATTAGGTCTTCAAATGTATTTATTTATTTATTATTTGTTCTACTTTCCTAAGCCACATCCCGATGGTCGGAGGTTGTGGTGTTTTCCATTTTAGTGGAATGCATGATTTGGCCGCGTCAAGGAGGTGACGAATAATTGATTTTTTGTAGGATCTCGCCGGCACGGCCGAGACATGGAGGAGGAAGAAGGCAGGTTCATCTGGAATTTGCCTGTCCGAGAATTTCTGAATAATCTTTTTGACCTCTGACCAAAATTGTGCTATGATAGGGCATGTCCAAAATATGTGTAGTAACGTACCCCGTTCCTCCTGACATCTCCAGCATCTATCTAAAGTCACTGGGAATATTTTGTTTAATCTCCCAGGTGTTCTATACCATCTGGTTAAAATTTTAAAATTGGTTTCCTGCGTTTTTGTACAGATTGATGATTTGCATGTGAAATGGAGGATGCGTTGTTTTTGTTGTGGACTAAATGTACGTTTCATGTCACATTCCCAATCAGATAAGCAACTTAGTACATGGGAGTCTGGGGGAGTGAGCAGAAGGTTATACATATTCCAGAGCGTATGTGGAAATGCTCCTTCTGTTGAGCATATTTCCTCTAAAGTGGTGAGAGGTTGTTCGAAATTGTTTGGGGGGGGGGAGACCTAAGGAAATGGGAAATTTGGAAGGCATTCTAAAACTTCAGGTGAAATGATCCTAAAGGGTCCATTAGGTCATGCAACGAGGGCCATCTGCTTTGTGTTAAAAAGTGCAATGCCTGTGTGTAGCCTGAAGCTATTAGGTGTTTAAAGGATTCATCCTGATATCCCGGTAAAAAACATGGGTTACCCAATATCGGGAACATTGGCGAAGTCACGGATGAGAGGGATCCTTTTTTGAACAGAAGGGAGCACACCCTCGCAGTCTGGCCTATCAGTGGGTGCGACTTTACCGCATTGGGCAGGGAGTCATAGCACCATGGAGCTCTATTTAAAGGAACAGGGCTCTGATCTTGTTCAAGCTGGGTCCACAGTTTTAAGGACCTGTGTCTGCACCAATCGACCAGTCTGCTGAGGTGGACCGCCCTATAATATTTGTGTATGTCAGGTACTGCCAAACCTCCATACTGCTTTGGCATTGGGAGTTGGGATCTCTTCAGTCGGGGGTGTTTGTGGGCCCATATAAATTCAGAGAATACTTTTCGTACCTGCTGAAAATAATTAGATGGGATGTGGATGGGTAAAGCCTGTAGGAGGTATAAGAATCTAGGTAGTATACTCATTTTAAGAATGTTGCAGTGGCCAAACCACGAGTGTAGGCCAGAATTCCATTTGTTAAGAAGCGTTCAAATCTTTGTTAGTAACAGGGGGAAATTTAGTTCAAATACCTTCGATGTGTGGATTGGGATAATTGTGCCCAAATAAGTCAGTGTCTTATCGTTCCATTTCAATCTAAAGTTCGACTGAAGTTGTAACTTAAGAGACTGAGATAGATTAATGTCCATTGCTTCTGATTTTATGAAATTCATTTTGAGGTTGGAGAGGGCACCGTATTTATCAAATTCTTTAAAAAGATTTGAAATGGATATCACAGGGTTCATGATGGAAAATAACATGTCATCAGCCTATGCCAATACTTTATGTTGAATGTTGCCCACTGTTAAGTCATTGATGTCTGGGTTCTTACGAACTGAGAAAAGAAAGGGTTCCAGTGGCAGGGCGAAGAGGAGGGCGATAATGGACACCCCTGACGTGTCCCATTGGAGATTTGGAAGGAATCCGATAAGACTCCGTTAGCTCTTACCCGAGCTGTGGGTCTTGAGTATATTGATGAGATCCACCGGGACATATTCGCTCCAACTCTAACGTATTGAAGGACTGCGTACAGGAAGGACCAGTTCACCCTGTCAAAGGCCTTCTCTGCGTCCGTAACCAGGAAAACACATGGGGAGCAGCTTTGTTTGCTGTGTGTATTAGGTTTAGTACCTTAATGGTGTTGTCCCTTGCTTCTCTCTTGGGAACAAACCCTACTTGATCTAAGTGAATTAGGTCAGGGAGATGTTGTTGAATTCTATTCGATAGTATCTTGGTAAACAATTTAATATCCGTATTAAGCAGGGATATCGGTCTATAGTTTCCACAGGAGGTCGGGTCTTTACCCTCCTTTGGTATAACCGCAATGTGGGCCTGCAAAGATTCTACTGCAAAAGGGGATTCAGGGTAGGGATGAGCTTCGTGTTCGAGTCGAACCCATGTTCGACTCGAACATCGGCTGTTCGGTCGTTCGCCGAATTGCGAACGATATGGGCCGTTCGCACCAAATACGGCCCATAATTCACTGCGGCATCGCAGTGCATTGCTGGCTGATGATTGGCCAAGCATGCACTATGACCCGCATGCTTGGCCAATCACAGCGCCGCCTGAACAGAGAGCCGTAATTGGCCAAAGCCAAGGAGGCTTTGGCCAATTATGACTCAGGGGATTTAGTACACGCCCCACACTATATAAGGGCGCCTGCACAGCGGCCCTGTGTAGTGTGTGTTCCGGCGTTCATTGAGAGAGAGACAGACAGTGACATTTGATTTGAGTTAGATAGATTAGGCAGAACAGTCAGTCAGTTAGCTGCACTTACAGTGTATTGTGTATATATATGCATCCCAGGTGTTGCATATATATATATACACTGTATTCAGTTTAGCTAGATCCGTTCCTGTTATCTTCCTACTGACAGGTAGGCTTGTCTTGTTACAGTATTTACAGCTACCTGAAGAAAATTACTGGTGTTCTTTTGATCCTATTAGTACCACAGTCAGGCAGCTAGACTATTTACAGTTAGTGCAGTGCGTCCTGCTCACAGTGTTCAGCTAGATCCGTTCCTGTTAACTTCTTACTGACAGGCAGCCTTGTCTTGTTACAGTATATACAGCTACCTGAAGAAAATTGCTGGTGTTCTTTTGATCCTATTAGTACCACAGTCAGGCAGCTAGACTATTTACAGTTAGTGCAGTGCATCCTGCTCACAGTGTTCAGCTAGATCCGTTCCTGTTATCTTCTTACTGACAGGCAGGCTTGTCTTGTTACAGTATATACAGCTACTTGAAGAAAATTACTGGTGTTCTTTTGATCCTATTAGTACCACAGTCAGGCAGCTAGACTATTTACAGTTAGTGCAGTGCGTCCTGCTCACAGTGTTCAGCTAAACCTACAAGTTAGTGGGGTGCGTCCTGCTCACAGTGTTCAGCTAAACCTACAAGTTAGTGGGGTGCGTCCACCTCACAGTGTTCAGCTAAACCTACAAGTTAGTGGGGTGCGTCCTGCTCACAGTGTTCAGCTAGATCCATTCCTGTTATCTTCTTACTGACAGGCAGGCTTGTCTTGTTACAGCATATACAGCTACCTGAAGAAAATTGCTGGTGTTCTTTTATTTTCAAAATATTTATTGGATTTTTCAAAAAAGAAGTCATACATCGTACATTCGCTGAGTCATATATGCACATTGGTCATATCACATACAGTTAGACCCCTGTGGGGTAGGTATTACCAAAGGAAGAAGTATCACAATCGAAACACAGACAATAAAAGAAAAAAAAATAATAAGTGTGAAGGGTTATGTTCCGGCCTGTGGTTTTAACAGATAATCTGAAGGAACAATACCAGTTACCATAGGAAAGGAGCTAAAGAGAGGATAAATCTCTGGGTTAACCAAGGGGCGGCTGTAGGCGGCCACGGGGGTTCCGTCGGCACCCCAAAAGGGAACTCACTGTGACCGGCAAAACCTCCGTTAGCCCCCCCCCCCGCCGCCCTGTAAACATTGCTGAAAAATAAACAACCAGCTAAAGAACAACATTATAGTATTAGAGCCCCTTATAGCCGGAACCAACAGGGAATAAGAGTGATACTAAGACCATCTGACTGTCTTATTCCAACAGGGAATAAGAGTGATACTAAGACCATCGGACTGTCTGTGGTTCGGAACTTTACGACAGCTGAAAAGCGAGAAAGAAAAGAGTGTAGAAAAGAGAGGGGAGGGAGGGAGAAAGAAGAGAGGAAAGGGAGCCAGCCCGCGGGGAGGCGCCCCGCAACCCCGTAGCAATCAGCTGAGTTGTGGTTGCACACCCGGAATCAGGGAGATGCCAACGAAACCTGCCCAGGGTTCCCAAGTAGCCTCAAACCGGTCCACTGAGTTGTCGAGAATGCTAGCCAGCTTCTCTTGGGCCATGATCCAGGAAATTTTCTGGATCGTCGCCTTAAGGGATACTTTGGGTTTCTTCCAAGCCTTGGCTATGGTGAGCTTAGCGCCCAGGAAAATAAAATGTATGAGTTTGCTGGCAAGCTTCGGGACCCTGGGCAAATTGTCATTTAGGAGAGCCATCGAAGGTATTTTCGGGATATGGACCTTGGTGATTTTCTTTATCAGGAGGAAGATCTTATTCCAGAATGTCCTCAATCTTGGGCACTCCCAGAATATATGGACCAGTGTGCCCCTAAGTAAACATCCTCTAAAACAACCAGGGTCAGCCGAAGGGAACATCTTGGCTAATCTGTCAGGAGGTAGATACCACCTGGTAAAAACCTTAAGACTAGACTCTATCATGGAAATGTTCTTAATGCCCCTGTATGCCCTGAAAAAGGTGGTCCTCCATTTATCAAGATCCCACTGCATAGACAGGTCTGCCTCCCACGCGAGCATATATGGGGTCTTGGTTGACTGATTGGCGAGTGACTGATATATGACGGAGATGCCTCCCCTCTGCTCAGAAGACCCGCCGCACCATAGTTCGTAAGGCGTGAATGAGTGGGGGGCCAATTTTGCCTCCCCGTTGTGGGCAAGGAAGTGGCGGATTTGGTGAAATCTGAATCTCTCCGAGGTAGGCATCTCCAATTTGCTCACACAAAAGGCCAGGGTAATAGGGCCTAAACTCGTATAGAAGTGTCCGATCCGGTACAACCCCTTATCCAACCACCAACGGAATGCTTTGATGTCTAGACCTGGAACGAAGTCCGGGTTATTAAATATGTGAGCAAGTGGGTGGCCACTGGAGATCAAGCTCCGATTGTTTCTTAGAGAGTCCCACAATTTAAAGGATTGAGAAAGAGTTGGTGAGAGAATCGGGGGGCGTTTTCTAGGAGGGACCCACATTAGGAAGTCTAGGGTGTATGATGGTACAGCCTGTCTCTCTATTTGGATCCAATCTGGTTTTTCTGTCTTCCCATACACTATTGAAAACTGGGCGAGTCTAGCCGCTTGATAGTACCAGAACAGTTGAGGGAGACCTAAGTCCCCCTGAGATCTAGACAAGTATAAGGTATTTTGTTGGAGTCTGTGCCCCTTGTCTCCCCAGATAAACTTGATGATTTTCCTTTGGAATGTAGTAAGATGGTCTTTTACAATGCTTATCGGGAGGACCCTGAAAAGGTAGAGGAGTCTAGGTAGTAAGGTCATTTTAATTGCATGAACTCTACCTAGCCAAGAGATCCCTCCCTTAGCCCAATTGCCTAGGTCTGACTCCAGTTTGCGGTAAATGTGAGGGAAGTTGGCCGAATAGAGTAGCTCTGTTTTCGCGGTGAGCCTGATCCCTAAATAGTCAATAAAAGTGTCGCTCCATCTAAACTCGAAGGCATTCTGGAGGGAGGAGACCACATGTGGTTTGAGGGAAATGTTCAGTGCGGATGATTTGGAGTAGTTTACCTTTAGGCCCGATATCCGTGAGAACTCCTTTAGGAGTTTGCACAGATTTGGTAGGGAAGTGATAGGTGATGTAATGAATAAGAGCATATCATCGGCGAAGAGCCCGCATTTGTGGATTTGTTCGCCACATTTCACCCCAGAAATATTGGGATCCGATCTGACTGCGATTGCAAGGGTTTCAATCGCAATGGCGAAAATTAAGGGGGATAGAGGGCAGCCCTGTCTAGTCCCTCTTGCTATAGATAGAGGTTTGGAGTAATGGCCTTGTAAGCGGATTATTGCTCTTGGGGTGGAATATAAGGCTTTTAGTGTCCCAAGAAACCTAGGGCCGAATCCCCATTTCTCCAGTAAGGAGAAAAGATAAGGCCACTCGATAGAATCGAAGGCCTTATGGAGGTCCAGGGAAAGGAGGAAACCTTCCTGTTTCGGTCCCCCTTCCCAATTCGATTGGAGGATGGAAACAATGTCTATTGCTCTTCTAATTTGGTCTGGTCCCTGTCTCCCTGGTATGAAACCAACCTGGTCCTTGTGTATAAATAGATTAATAAAAGATGAGAGGCGGTTGGCCAGGATTTTGGTAAGGATTTTGAGGTCATTATTAATCAGGGAGATCGGCCTGTAATTTTCAACTTCCTCGTGATTTTTGTTGGGTTTGGGGATGACTGAGATAAATGCAGTATTAAGTTGTGTGTCGAGGGGATTACCTGTTTTAATGGAATTGAAAAATTTAACCAGGTACGGAGCTAGGATTTCTCCATATTGTTTGTAGTAAGGGACCGAGAGGCCATCTGGCCCTGGGGCCGATCCGGGCTTTAAGCCTTTTATAACCGTCCTTACCTCCTCTACTGAAAAGGCTCCTTCCATTAGGTCTCTGCAATCTGTGGAGATCGAGGGGATCTGCAGATTGTCTAGAAAGGCCGTGGTTAAAGGGCCCTTCCCTGATTGTGGGGATTTGTAGAGATTTTCATAGAAGTCATGGAAGGCTGACATTATTTTACTGGGGTTCGCCGTTGGGGGATGACCTGCGATTCTAAGTTTAGGGAAAGAAGAGGAACGGAATCTCGGGGTGAGTTTGGAGGCTAGCATTGAGCCGAATCTGTCCCTTTGGCAATAAAATTTGGCTCCACTCCACCTGATGTGTTTCTCTGCTTTGGCCGTTAAGGTGAGGTTCAGCTCAAGTCTAGTCGCGTCTAACCTTTCTAAAAGGACCCTGTTCGGGTGTTTTTTGTGTTCAGCTTTTAATGTGAGGAATGTTTTTTCAAGTCGTTGAATATCTATTAAGCGCTCCTTTTTGTATTGAGTCGCGATCCTGATTAGGGTGCCTCTGATGGTTGCCTTGTGGGCAGCCCACAGGATCTCTGGGGAGATATTGTCTATGTCATTCAGGGTAAAGTATTCTTTAATGGAGTCTGCTATCTCCTTACAGTAGGGATGAGCCGAACACCCCCCTGTTCGGTTCGCACCAGAACATGCGAACAGGAAAAAAATTCGTTCGAACACGCGAACACCGTTAAAGTCTATGGGACACGAACATGAATAATCAAAAGTGCTAATTTTAAAGGCTAATATGCAAGTTATTGTCAATAAAAGTGTTTGGGGACCTGGGTCCTGCCCCAGGGGACATGGATCAATGCAAAAAAAAGTTTTAAAAACGGCCGTTTTTTCAGGAGCAGTGATTTTAATAATGCTTAAAGTCAAACAATAAAAGTGTAATATCCCTTTAAATTTCATACCTGGGGGGTGTCTATAGTATGCCTGTAAAGGGGCGCATGTTTCCCGTGTTTAGAACAGTCTGACAGCAAAATGACATTTTGAAGGAAAAAACTCATTTAAAACTACCGCGGCTATTGCATTGCCGACAATACACATAGAAGTTCATTGATAAAAACGGCATGGGAATTCCCCACAGGGCAACCCCGAACCAAAATTAAAAAAAAAAAAATGATGTGGGAGTCCCCCTAAATTCCATACAAGGCCCTTCAGGTCTGGTATGGATATTAAGGGGAACCCCAGCCAAAATTTTAAAAAAAAATTGACGTGGGGTTCCCCCTAAATTCCATACCAGACCCTTCAGGTCTGGTATGGATTTTAAGGGGAACCCCACGCCCAAAAAAAAAAAAAAAAACGGCGTGGGGTCCCCCTAAAAATCCATACCAGACCCTTATCCGAGCACGCAACCTGGCAGGCCGCAGGAAAAGAGGGGAGGACGAGAGTGCGGCCCCCCCCCCTCCTGAACCATACCAGGCCACATGCCCTCAACATTGGGAGGGTGCTTTGGGGTAGCCCCCCAAAGCACCTTGTCCCCATGTTGATGAAGACAAGGGCCTCATCCCCACAACCGTGGCCGGTGGTTGTGGGGGTCTGCGGGCGGGGGGCTTATCGGAATCTGGAAGCCCCCTTTAACAAGGGGACCCCCAGATCCCGGCCCCCCCCTGTGTGAAATGGTAAGGGGGTACTTACCCCTACCATTTCACTAAAAAACTGTCAAAAATGTTAAAAATGACAAGAGACAGTTTTTGACAATTCCTTTATTTAAATGCTTCTTCTTTCTTCCTTCATCTTCTTCTTCTTCTGGTTCTTCTGGCTCTTCTGGTTCTTCCTCCGGCGTTCTCGTCCAGCATCTCCTCCGCGGCGTCTTCTATCTTCTTCTCCTCGGGCCGCTCCGCACCCATGGCATGAGGGGGTAGGCTCCCGCTCTTCTCTTCATCTTCTTCTTCATCTTCATCTTCTTCTTCATCTTCTTCTTCTTCTTCTCTTCTTCATCTCTTCTTCCTTCTTCATTTCTTCTGCGGGCCGCTCCGCATCCATGCATGGAGGGAGGCTCCCGCTGTGTGACGGCGTCTCTTCGTCTGACGGTTCTTAAATAACGGGGGGCGGGGCCACCCGGTGACCCCGCCCCCCTCTGACGCACGGGACATGACGGGACTTCCCTGTGGCATTCCCCGTGACGTCACAGGGAAGTCCCGTCAATTCACCATGCGTCAGAGGGGGGCGGGGTCACCGGATGGCCCCGCCCCCCGTTATTTAAGAACCGTCAGACGAAGAGACGCCGTCACACAGCGGGAGCCTCCCTCCATGCATGGATGCGGAGCGGCCCGCAGAAGAAATGAAGAAGGAAGAAGAGATGAAGAAGAGAAGAAGAAGAAGAAGAAGAAGAAGAAGATGAAGAAGAAGATGAAGATGAAGAAGAAGATGAAGAGAAGAGCGGGAGCCTCCCCCCTCATGCCATGGGTGCGGAGCGGCCCGAGGAGAAGAAGATAGAAGACGCCGCGGAGGAGATGCTGGACGAGAACGCCGGAGGAAGAACCAGAAGAGCCAGAAGAACCAGAAGAAGAAGAAGATGAAGGAAGAAAGAAGAAGCATTTAAATAAAGGAATTGTCAAAAACTGTCTCTTGTCATTTTTAACATTTTTGACAGTTTTTTAGTGAAATGGTAGGGGTAAGTACCCCCTTACCATTTCACACAGGGGGGGCCGGGATCTGGGGGTCCCCTTGTTAAAGGGGGCTTCCAGATTCCGATAAGCCCCCCGCCCGCAGACCCCCACAACCACCGGCCACGGTTGTGGGGATGAGGCCCTTGTCTTCATCAACATGGGGACAAGGTGTTTTGGGGGGCTACCCCAAAGCACCCTCCCAATGTTGAGGGCATGTGACCTGGTACGGTTCAGGAGGGGGGGGGGGCGCACTCTCGTCCCCCCCTCTTTTCCTGCGGCCTGCCAGGTTGCGTGCTCGGATAAGGGTCTGGTATGGATTTTTAGGGGGACCCCACGCCGTTTTTTTTTTTTTTTTTTTGGCGCGGGGTTCCCCTTAAAATCCATACCAGACCTGAAGGGCCTTGTATGGAATTTAGGGGGACCCCCACATCATTTTTTTTTTATTATTTTGGTTCGGGGTTGCCCTGTGGGGAATTCCCATGCCGTTTTTATCAATGAACTTCTATGTGTATTGTCGGCAATGCAATAGCCGCGGGTAGTTTTAAATGAGTTTTTTCCTTCCAAATGTCATTTTGCTGTCAGACTGTTCTAAACACAGGAAACATGCGCCCCTTTACAGGCATACTATAGACACCCCCCAGGTACGAAATTTAAAGGGATATTACACTTTTATTGTTTGACTTTAAGCATTAATAAAATCACTGCTCCTGAAAAAACGTCCGTTTTTAAAACTTTTTTTTGCATTGATCCATGTCCCCTGGGGCAGGACCCGGGTCCCCAAACACTTTTTATGACAATAACTTGCATATAAGCCTTTAAAATGAGCACTTTTGATTTCTCCCATAGACTTTTAAAGGGTGTTCCGCGGCATTCGAATTTGCCGCGAACACCCCAAATTGTTCGCTGTTCGGCGAACTTGCGAACAGCCAATGTTCGAGTAGAACATGAGTTCGACTCGAACTCGAAGCTCATCCCTACCTTACAGTAGCGGGGGTCAGAGAGCAGGCATTCGTTTAGTCGCCAGTAGGAGCCACCTCGTCCCGAGATGACGTTTCTCAGGGTAAGGAGGACCAAAGAATGGTCCGACCAGGCTGTGTCCAATATTGTGGCTTTTTTGGAGAGGGGAATTAATGAGGAAGGAATCAGTATGTGGTCAATCCTGGCGTAAGATTGGTGGGGGGCGGAGAAGTGAGTGTAGTCCCTACTTCTGGGGTTTAGTTCCCTCCAGATGTCTATAAGACCATGAGTATGTAGCAGTTTAGCTATTTTAGTGCTTAATTTCATGGGGCGCGTGAGCTGGTCCTTGGGGGGTCTAGTTTTGTCCAAGCTCTGGTCAAACGCCACATTAGAGTCTCCTCCCATAATGACCTTCCCTTCCAGAAGGGGTTCTATTGTACCGAGGAGTCCCTGGAAGAAGGATGCTTGACCCTTATTCGGGGCGTAGTATGAGATGATTGTGTATAGAACTCCTTCCAGGGTCCCCTTTACCACTAGAAATCTTCCCTCCGGATCCTTATAATCTGAAATATATGTGAATTTGCTATTCTTGGAAAATAGGATTGCCACCCCCTTAGTCTTGTTAGGGGCATTCGCTAGGAAGAAGGATGGATAGTACGAGTGGAGGAACTTTGGGGTGTACCGGATGGGAAAGTGAGTCTCTTGAAGAAGAACTACATCGAGTCTCAAGGATTTATAGTGATCCAAGGCCAGTCTCCTCTTTCTAGGTGAATTTAGTCCCTGGACATTGTGAGAGGCCACCTTGAGATCAGTTCCTAGAGTAAGTGCGTCAGACATCTGAGCAGAGGGGAGGGGGACTCAAGATCAAGCAGTCACTCACCAATTGAAGTCTTTCAAGCATTCCGGGGCAAGATACGTATTGGGCGTCTTCTGTGTTTATCTCTGGGGGGCGCGAGGCTCCTACCCGCAGGATGGCTGGAAAAAAGAAGGGGGGTGAGAGGAAATAAAGAAGAGAAAAGGACAAACAGACACATAAGAGCAATAATAGTAACAACATGGGTCTCAAAATATGACCCTTGGGATCTTGTGGAAAATTTCCCACAACAAACCCAAAAAAAAAAATCTTCAGTCCAGCTGGGAGGCCGACTGAAGTCCCAAGTCCAAAGGACTCTGAGGTTCTTTGGAAATGAGAGGAGGCACATGGTGTCCACCCCGGACCCTATCTTTATCACTGTAAAACATGGAAACATACACAATAACGTTAAAGTGCAACTGAAATAAAATTAAAACAGCCCTAAACTCATGGCACTACTTGCCAGGTTAAGTGGTACTATACCTTACTATTTAAATGAAAAAGGAGAACACCCCACCCGCCTCAGCACTTCCACCCCCCTCCCGACCCCAAATATGAGATGTCAGGGATCCTGGATGACCCTGGTGCTACTTTGTAGAGGGAGAAAAAAAAAAAAGAAAAAAAAAAAAAAATGTACTTTGGGTCATCATTAGCTAGACATATGAGTAATCTTGCCCTAAACTAGAACGGGGCTAGGAACCAAAATCCCATTATTACTAAAACCAATCTACAGTCCGCTTATGACTAAAGTCCCGGCACTCCGAACTTCTTCCGGGGAGCGTCTGAGTCCGCTGGACAGTTCCGCTGAAGGGAAGAATGTAGAAAATCTGGTGATGGCCGGGTACTTTCTATTCTCTGTGGGGGGGGTATTCGTTGTGGAAAAATAGTGCTATGAAGTGTATTGAGGGGTGTAGTTCTGTTGATGGGCTTATCAAGCCTTTGAGCCGTGGTGGGGTGTGGAGCTCCAGCTCCGGCAACTGTGTGGACCAGCACCCCGAACAAAAGTCCCTGCTGGGACATAGAAAGGAGAAGAGGCCAGCCTGGCCTTATGATGGTTTCCCCTCCTTGCTCCTCTTGGACGTATTCTTATTCCATAAGGGGGAGACAGGACTGCCTGGTGGGGGGCGTTTTGTCGAGCCTGATGAGGACGCAGAAAAGTCCATTGGGGCTTCCTGTGAGATGAGTTTAAGGGAAAGAAGCAGTTTTTCCCCTTCTGAGAAGCTGGAAAAGGAGTAGGTTTTACCCTGCAGCGTGAATTTGACTGCGAAAGGGAAGGTCCAGCGATATTTAACGTCCCTTTGTGATAGGTTCAAGAGAAGGGGTTTCAGGGTTCTGCGTCTCTGGATAGTGGAGGGTGCTAAATCCGCGAAAATCTGGATCTGATGGCCCCGGTGTTGCAGTTTGGGGTTCTGACGGGATTGTCGCATGACTTCCTCCTTGGTCGCAAAAAAGTGTGGTTTCACAATTATGTCTCTGGGTGATCCGTCTTGTCTGGGGGGACCGAGGGATCTGTGAGCCCTGTCTAATTCGAGACGCTGGGAGGGGATATTAGGAATGATTTCAGAGATAATGTCCTGAACCGTGGAGGGAATATCCGTGAAGGTTTCAGGGAGGCCTCTAATTCTGAAATTATATCTCCTGGACCTGTTCTCGAGTTCGTCTATCCTGGAAAGGGCCACATCTAGTTGTTCCTGAACAGACTGAAGGTGGGCTGCATTTTGGTTCGTTTTGGAGACCGTGCACTCCACTTTTTCCTCTATTGCTTCTATTCTCGAGCCTATATTTGAAAGGTCAGCTTTGATAGTGTTAGTTATCTGGTGTGCTGTGGTGGCCAGACCTTTCTCCAGCAATGAGGAGAATTTAAGAAACATTTCTTCTTGCATTTGGGTAAAGTCATTTAATGAAAAGCCTGAGGGCTGATGAGCTACCCCTGAGAGCTGGGCCTGTATGGGGAGGGCCTGGGGAGACATCTCCTGGAGCGCCATGTTTGTGGAGCCTGTGGAGGCCTTTGCAGCGGCCTGAGGTTTCTGGGCGCTTTGATGGGGAGTCTGAAGGGCAGGTGAGGGCCCCTGTGTAGCCTGGGCATAAGTGAGAGTCGGTGGGGTAAGTACTGGCCTGTGTTGCTGAGCCGCGTGTGGCTGTGTGGATTCCGTGCTGGCGGCCATCTTGGGAATCCCGTCCGCTCCCGCCGTATCGAAAAGCGGGCCGAGATCTCTCCTCACCGGGGGGCCGGACATCTCCACTGGCTCCTCGGAGGGTCCCTGACACGGGAGAGTTAGCTGGAAGCGGCGGGGAGGGCTGTATTCGCCGTAGTGCGGCTCTGCGGTCCGGGGTGGAGCGGAGCTCCTGGCTCAAGCAGCCATATTGGAACTCCCGCGCATGCGCTGTGCTGGTGTTCTTTTGATCCTATTAGTACCACAGTCAGACAGCTAGACTATTTACAGTTAGTGCAGTGCGTCCTGCTCACAGTGTTTAGCTAGATCTGTTCCTGTTATCTTCTTACTGACAGGCAGGCTTGTCTTGTTACAGTATATACAGCTACCTGAAGAAAATTACTGGTGTTCTTTTGATCCTATTAGTACCACAGTCAGGCAGCTAGACTATTTACAGTTAGTGCAGTGCGTCCTGCTCACAGTGTTCAGCTAAACCTACAAGTTAGTGGGGTGCGTTCTGCTCACAGTGTTCAGCTAAACCTACAAGTTAGTGGGGTACGTCCTGCTCACAGTGTTCAGCTAGATCCGTTCCTGTTATCTTCTTACTGACAGGCAGGCTTGTCTTGTTACAGTATATATAGCTACCTGAAGAAAATTACTGGTGCTCTTTTGATCCTATTAGTACCACAGTCAGGCAGCTAGACTAGTTACAGTTAGTGCAGTGCGTCCTGCTCACAGTGTTCTGATAAACCTACAAGTTAGTGGGGTGCGTCCTGCTCACAGTGTTCAGCTAAACCTACAAGTTAGTGGGGTGCGTCCTGCTCACAGTGTTCAGCTAAACCTACAAGTTAGTGGGGTGCATCCACCTCACAGTGTTCAGCTAAAGCTACCTGTAGAAGGTTGGTGGTGTTCTCATACTACAGGCAGGCAGTTGTTTTTTCTAGCTGCAGTATCAGTACATATATATATATATATATATATATCCCAGCTTAGTGCAGCTACAGGCCATTAGTATGTCTGGAAGGCCAAGAAGGAGAGGCAGACAGTCACAAGCCAATAAGAGAGAGCAAGCAGGCTCTGTGTCTAGTGCTGGTCGTGGAGACGGTGCATCCTCATCAGCACGTGGCCGTGGGACACGCTTGGCCTTTTTTTCGGCAGCTGGCCGTGTTGAGCCGCAACATGCGGAAGACTTGGTCGAGTGGATGACCAAGCCGTCCTCATCCTCCTCATCCTCTCTCACCCATGCCCAGGGTACATTGTCTGGCAAAGCAGTGGCCTCTTCCCTCGGCTCAATGTCATCAGTGACTCCTTCCCTAGCCCCACCATGTCCTCCTGAGGAGTCCCTCGAACTGTTTGACCACAGTGTTGGGTACATGCTCCAGGAGGATGCCAAGCGTTTGGAAGGCTCTGATGATGATACTGAGCTCGATGAAGGCAGTAACATGAGCACGGACAGAGGGGGTGCCCAAGAAGGACAGCAATCTGGCAGTCATGCTCCCCCTGCTGCAGCATACTGCCAGGTTTGCTCCAGCGATGAGGAGGGAGGGGATGATGAGGTCACTGACTCAACGTGGGTGCCTGATAGGAGAGAGGAGGAGGAGGAGGAGGCAGCACATCACCAACGAGGCAGGATGCCCTCCAGGGGCCAGCCTAAGGGCAGCACATTGACTGCATCACACCCCAAAGCTCCACATGTGCAGGGCGCTGCAGTCTCTTCAAAAAGTTCTTTGGTGTGGGCCTTTTTTGAGACGAGTGCATCAGATCGCACCGCTGCTATTTGCAACATATGTCTCAAGCGTATCTCGCGTGGCCAAAACATCTCCCGCTTGGGTAGCACATGCTTGACCAGACATATGTTGACCTGCCATGCAGTTCGTTGGCAAGCGTATCTAAAAGACCCACACCAAAGAACAAAGAGGACCTCTCCTTGCTCCTCATCAGCTGAGATTTCCAACCCCACTAGACCTTCAGTCCTCTCTGAGACCTGCACTGAGAGGAATGAAGGTGTAGAATTAGGTGTGTCACAGCCAAGTACTTGTGGGCAATCTGCTTTTGGTACACCGACGTCAGATTGTACCAGGCAAATTTCCCTGCCCAAGCTGCTGCACCGCCGAAAGAAGTTTGCTCCCAGCCATCCACATGCCCAGCGGTTGAATGCTAGCTTGGCAAAATTGCTAGCACTTCAACTGCTGCCTTTTCAGTTGGTAGACTCTGCCCCCTTCCGTGAGTTTGTGGAATGTGCGGTTCCTCAGTGGCAGGTACCCAAACGCCACTTTTCCTCACGGAAGGCGATTCCGGCTCTCTACCGGCATGTGGAAGGCAATGTCCATGCCTCGCTGGGCAGGGCGGTCAGCAGTAAGGTGCATATTACTGCTGACTCATGGTCCAGCAGGCATGGACAGGTACGTTACCTAAGTTTCACGGCGCATTGGGTGACTCTGCTGGCAGCTGGGAAGGATGCAGGACAAGGTGCAGTAGTGTTGGAGGTTGTTCCGCCACCACGCCTCCAAAATGCTAATGATTGTGACACACCTCTCTCCTCCACCCCCTCCTCTTCTTCTTCCTCCATGGCCTCTTCCTGTGCTTTGTCCTCGGAACCAGCGGTGCTCCGTAGTCGTTCAAGGGGCTACGCAAGTACGCAGGCCAAAAGATGCCATGCGGTGCTTGAGCTGGTGTGCTTGGGGGACAGGAGCCACACTGGGGCAGAGGTTCTGTCAGCTCTGCAGGGGTAGGTTCAGAGGTGGTTGACGCCACGCCAACTTAAGGCAGGAATGGTGGTTTGCGACAATGGCACCAATCTCCTCTCTGCCCTCCGACAGGGACAAATGACCCATGTGCCCTGTTTGTCTCACGTCCTTAACTTGGTGGTGCAGCGGTTCTTGGGCAGGTACCCGAGCTTACAGGATGTCCTGAGGCAGGCCAGGAAAGTCTGTGTGCATTTCCGCCGGTCAAATAATGCCAGTGCTCGGCTGGCGGACCTCCAAAAGGAGTTTAACCTGCCCAAGAACCGCCTAATCTGTGCCATGCCCACCAGGGGGAACTCAACGTTGGCCATGCTGCAGCGGCTGCACACGCAGCAGAGGGCCATCCATGAGTACCTGTGCGACTATGGCACCAGGACAGGGTCAGGGGAGCTTGGTTTTTTTCCCCATGATCAGGGATGCATACACTGTCCTGTCACCATTTGAGGAGGCCACGAGGATGGTGAGCAGTGACAGTGCATGCATCAGTGACACTGTCCCCCTTGTCCACCTGTTGGAGCACACGCTGCGTGGAATAATGGACAGGGCAATTGAGGCAGAACAGAGGCAGGAAGAGGAGGACTTCCTTAGTTCTCAAGGCCACCTTTATCCAGACAGTGTTCCTGCGTGCCCGCCCATCACACAGGAAGAGGAGGAGGAGGAGGAGGAGGAGGATTGTGTCAGTATGGAGGTGGAGCCTGGCACTCAGCATCAGCAGCAGTCTTTAAGGGATCAGTCCCAAGAAACACATGGACTTGTACGTGGCTGGGAGGAGGTGGCTGTGGACCATGTCGTCCTTAGTGACCCAGAGGACTCCGGACCGAATGCCTCAGCAAACCTACGTTTCATGGCCTCCCTGATCCTGCAAAGCCTGCGTAAGGATCCTCGTATTCGTGGTATCAAGGAGAAGGACCAATACTGGCTGGCAACCCTCCTTGATCCACGTTACAAGGGTAAGGTTGCGGACCTTATCATGCCATCGCAGAGGAAGCAGAGGATGAAACATCTTCGGGAGGCCTTGCAGAAAGGTCTGTGCAACGCGTTCCCAGAGACTGGGAGGTTACAAACTCCTGTTTCTGGACAACGTGTTGCTGAGGCTTCGGTCAGTCAAAGAAGGAGCGGTGGAGAAGGTGGCCGTCTGACCGATGCGTTGAGACAATTTTTTGGTCCGCAGCCCCAAGGCATGATCGGTTGCAGCAACCATCGCCAGCGTCTGTTTTACATGGTGCAGGCATACCTAGGGGCAAGATCTGACTTGGACACCTTTCCCACCGAAAATACTCTGGGTTACTGGGTCTTGAGGATGGATCACTGGCCAGAGCTTGCACAGTATGCAATTGAGCTACTGGCCTGTCCTGCATCCAGCGTTCTTTCGGAATGCACATTCAGTGCTGCTGGAGGCGTGTTAACCGATCACAGGGTGCGTCTGTCCACCGACTCGGTCGATCGACTGACCTTCATAAAAATGAATCAGTCTTGGATCACCACCAGCTACCAAGCACCTGATGCTGATGTAACCGAATATTTTTTTTTGAAATCTCAGATCCCTTCAAAGACTACCTATGCTGATGCTGAGTGACTATCCCTGAGTAATTATCCTCTTCCTCCTCAATGATCACGCTGATAGCTTGTAAGAACATTTTTGGTTCTGGGCGCCACCACCAGTGCCTAAGGCACAATTTTTCAGCCCCTGTTTAACAGGGGCGTGTAATTACAATTTTTGATGCAATACTTTGCAGCAGGGCTCGTTCCTGCGTTCCAACTAGAGTGTCTGTGAGGGGTTGCAGTGTTGTGGCACCAGCACCAGTGCCTAAGGCCCAATTTTTCTGCCCCTGTTTAACAGGGGCGTGTAATTACAATTTTTGATGCAATACTTTGCAGCAATGCTCGTTCCTGCGTTCCAACTAGAGTGTCTGTGAGGGGTTGCAGTGTTGTGGCACCAGCACCAGTGCCTAAGGCCCATTTTTTCTGCCCCTGTTTAACAGGGGCGTGTAATTACAATTTTTGATGCAATACTTTGCAGTAGGGCTCGTTCCTGCGTTCCAACTAGAGTGTCTGTGAGGGGTTGCAGTGTTGTGGCGCCAGCACCAGTGCCTAAGGCCTAATTTTTCAGCTCCTGTTCAACAGGGGCAAGTAATTACAATTCTTGATCTAATATTTCACAGCAGGGCCCATTTCTGCACCCACCAAGAGCGAGTGAGGACTTACAGTGTTGTGGCACCAGCACCACCAAAGGCCCAATTTTTCTGCCCTTGTTCAACAGGGGCATGTAATTAAAATTCTTGATCTAATATTTCACAGCAGGGCCCATTTCTGCACCCACCAAAAGCGAGTGAGGACTTACAGTGTTGTGGCACCAGCACCACCACCACCACCACCAAAGGCCCAGTTTTTCTGCCCCTGTTCAACAGGGGCATGTAATTACAATTCTTGATCTAATATTTCACAGCAGGGCCCTGTGAGGGCTTACAGTGTTGTGGCCACAACAACACCTAAGGCCCAAATTTCTGCTGAGTATATAGGGCAGGCCCCTACTTTCAAACATCTAACTTACAACGACTCCTACTTGCAAACGGAAGGAGACAACAGGAAGTGAGATGAAATCTACCCCTAGGAAGGGAAATTCTCTCCTGTAAGAGTTAATATGGGAAAAACATTTCTCCTTTCCACTGATGCTTTCCAATCCTTGTTCCACAAAAAACCCCAAATTTTCAAAAAACATTTGTCATTGGGACAAAAGTGAGGTGAAATCTTCTGAAGAGGAGGAAAGACAGCAAAACAAATGTCACAGGGGTGATAACCCTTCAATATGTTTTCCAAAAAGCTTAAAAAAGATATTTTGGCTGGAGCTAAACACGTTAAAAATGTACCCGTTCAAAATTACAAACAGATTCTACTTAACAACAAACCTACAGTCCCTGTCTTGTTTGCACCGCCTGTATACTGCTGTTCAGAATATATAGGGCCTGGTGGCCCCACACCTTTCCTTATTTTAATTTGGGTGCGGGGTTCCCCTTAATATCCATACAAGACCCAAAGGGCCTGGTAATGGACTGGGGGATACCCATGCCGTTTGTCTCACTGATTTTTCATCCATATTGCCAGGACCCGACATTACATTAAACCCGCAAGCAGTTTTAAATGAGATTTGTTCCTTTAAAAATGACATTTGGTGCAGGGACTGTTCTAAACATGGGAAACACACGCTTTTTAGGACAATACCATGCAAATTAGCCTTTAAAATGAGCACTTTTGATTTCAAACGTTCGAGTCCCATAGACGTCAATGGGGTTCTAACGTTCGTGCGAATTTTCGGTCCGTTCGCAGGTTCTGGTGCGAACCGAACCGGGGGGGGGGGTGTTCGGCTCATCCCTAATTCAGGGCTTACTGCATTAAATAGTTTAACCATGTATTTGATCAACGTTGACATAAAGGTCTTATAATAACAGATGGTAAAACCATCAGGGCCAGGGGCTTTCCCAGGTTTATTTGCCGCTATCGCAGCTTGTACTTCCTCAATAGTAATGGGATCATCTAATGCCCCGTACACACGGTCGGACATTGATCGGACATTCCGACAACAAAATCCTAGGATTTTTTCCGACGGATGTTGGCTCAAACTTGTTTTGCGTACACACGGTCGCACAAAGTTGTCGGAATTTCCGATCGCCAAGAACGCGGTGACGTAAACCACGTACGACGAGACTAGAAAAGGCCAGTTCAGAACCAAGCACGGCACCCTTTGGGCTCCTTTTGCTAATCTCGTGTTAGTAAAAATTTGGTGAGAGATGATTCGCGCTTTTTCAGACTCGTGGTTTTCAGATCGTTTTCTGCTGTTCAGTTTGTGCTTGTGGGTTTGTATCTGCTCTTCAGTGCGTGCAAGCAAGCTCCGCGTGACTTTTTTTAGTGATTGTGTTCTTGTTCGTTCGTTACTGTTTTTCAGGTCGCTCTTCACAGGCCTTGCTGTTCTTCAGTGTGTTCTGTTACTTCGTTCTGAGCAGCCGACCGTTTTCTAGCCATGTTGCGTATACGTACTCCTCGTAGAGTTCGTGCTGTGCGGGGGCTTGGTGTTGGGGTCCTTACCTTGACACAAGTCCAGTCCATGAACAGGGTGGGGAGGAGTTCATGGACCAAGAATTGGTTGCTTCAGCGTGACCAGTTCTGTCACATGCCTTTGCTCCGTGAGATCCGTGAGAATAATCCTGATGATTTCAGGAACTTTCTCCGGATGACGGACCCCGTATTTCACCGTTTGTTGGCTTTGCTGACCCCCTATATGAGCAGGCAGGATACCTGCATGAGGCAAGCCATCACTCCGGAGCAGAGGCTAGTCGCCACCCTGCGGTACTTGGCGACAGGGAGAAGTCTGCAGGACTTGAAGTTCTTGACAGGCATCTCCCCCCAGGCTCTGGGGATCATTATCCCAGAGACCTGTTCTGCCATCATATAGGTCCTGCAGAAGGAGTATATTAAGGTAAGATTTTTATCCTTTAACATCACATTTTATTGTATATAATGTTTGTTAATATATTGTATTTATTTCCTCATTCCCTAATTACCATGATTGTAATATGCTGTGAATGTCCCCTTTGGCCTCATTCATGCTGGATTTTTATGTAATTATTTTTTTTGTCCTTCATACATATTTGCCTTCACTTACCTCCCCAGCATGCTCTCCTGCCCCTCTATTCACCTCATGTAGTCACTTAACAATGTATTTTATAAGCTCCATAGTAGTGCTTTACCCCAAACACCCCTAAAATGTTTTTAAATGTGATTTGTAATTTAAATTTAGGCAGAGTGCCAGAGGCTTTTTTTTAGGGGTCCCCAAATCATTTGGAACCCTCCCTCCCCCCAACTGCTAAGTCAGCTGATAACAATTCTCTATCTATCCGCAATCATCTATCTGCTGACTTTGCCAAATCCATACACACTATACCCATCTCTTTTGTGGTCAGATGTATGGATGAATTCCCCAAAGCATGTAGTGCAAGGGCCTGCCTGTATACTTTCAAATGGTAATGTTTAAAGTTTTTGTATACTATTATTATCTAGATAGGTAATAGCAGAATGTCCAAATGTGCTCAAATGTGTACAGTGTGTATTTATATCTTTGTATTATAACACTTCTTACCTGTCCAGTGGGCTGCCAATAGTGTAACTAAGGAGGGGCTGTTCAAAGTAATACACATTATTTAGGCATTCATCTCTCAATGAAGTGGAAAGGGTTACCTGTCCAAGAGCCCCCCCCCTATAATGTTAGAAATGGCCCAGGAGAGGGGGGGGATATGATAGGTGTACCTTATACTTTGGTGTTTAAAAATTCCCATTAATAAATGTTATCTTGATGTTGGCCAAGAATGTTTGTGTCTAATCTGCTTTCCATGTTTTAATGTGCAAAAAGACTAATTTTTGTTGTTTTCCTCAACAGTTTCCTTCCACGCCACAGGAATGGCAGACTGTGGCCTCCCACTTTGCCCAGCGGTTTGACTTTCCTAACTCCAGAGGGGCAATTGATGGGAAACACGTCCACATCATCCCACCACCCAACTCGGGGTCGTACTATTATAATTATAAGGGGTTCAATAGTATTGTGATGTTGGCAGTGGTGTCGGCTACTTATGAGTTCCTGTATGTGGACGTGGGGAAGAATGGCCGGATGTCCGATGGTGGAGTCATTGTCCAGATGGAGTTCTACAGGTGTCTCCAGAATGGCAGCTTGGACTTGCCACCTCCAGAAGACAATGTGGAAGGACTCCCATTCGTCTTCGTTGCGGATGAAGCATCTGCGCTGGGGGACCATCTTATGCGGCCATTCCCGATGAGGACCCTCACCCCGGACCAGAGGGTTTTTAATTACCAGCTGGCCAGAGCCAGAAGAGTGGTGGAGAACATGTTTGGAATCATGGCCAGCCGCTTCTGCCTATTTCTTACACCCATACATATGGCGGAGTACAAACTGAATCACATTATCCTGGCGTGCTGTGTTTTACACAACTTTTTACGGCAACATTTTGCCAACTATGCTGGCTCAGTTGGGCCTGAAGCCGGAATTCAAAATGAACCAACCCTGACGGCCCTTGAAAGTGGCCGCCCTGGCCTGCCCTCCCTGAGTGCCCGTGATGTCTGGCTAAGATACCTTGAATTCTCTGCGGGTAGGGGGGCTATCAATATGCCAGACAATGTGTGAAACCTTTATCAAATAAAAAAAAAAAAAAAATCTTTGGTGACATTTACTGCTTGTGTTTGTTTTAGCTGACCCTGACAGAAATGTGGTGAGTCCTGAAAATGGCGTGATTGTGTAACCTTATACAAAGCACTGTTGGGTGTTATTTACTAAATGCAAAGACACTTTGCACTACAAGTGCACTTGAAACTGCACTTGTAGAGCAAAGTGGATTTGCCCTTATGAAATAACACCCATTGTCACAGAAAGCAGCAATTAGAGCACCACAAAATTGTTGTAGCGTTGAGACAATTATCCACACATTCTTGATTAACAATCTTTTTAATACCTGCACAATCACATGTGCATTTAGAAAAGGTTTGTATAGTATAACAATTTTTGGGGTGGCATTAGAAAAAGTAGAAATGTCCATTTAAGATAAAACAGGCATGTTTAAAACCAACAAGAAAGACAAGAAAGACACAAATCTTGAACTTACAAAGTTCACATTTGGTAGAACTTGAAGGCAATATCAGACATGAGTATTTAGGAACTGTGTTTGATATTGCGTTCAGATGGAGTGAAGTCACCCCAGGAAAAGCCAAATTTTGAAGATGCACACCAATTTACGAATGTCAACATGTGCTAACTGCCATCACGGGGGATCAAGGGACGTGTTTTGGGGGAGCAACCTCTTCCTCTCAACTACTTTATTATTGAGGAAGGGGTTGCATCCCCAAAACGCGTCCATTGATCTCCCGTGATGGCAGATAGCACATGTTGACACACTGTGTGCCTCTTCAAAATTTGGCTTTTCTGCAATTCGACAAAAAATTTTAAAATTGTAGCACACCATAAAAGAAAGGGATTTGGAGGGGTTTTAAACTCTCCCCAAAACACCAATGATGTTCTTATTTTTTTGAATAACATCATTGATGTTTTTAGTGATGTTTTCCAATGCAACATTATACCCCATGATCTCCCCAATCAGGATCTGGGCACTTTCAGAGGTGAAAGGATCTGGATCCACAACATCACGACCACCTAAAAAGATAGAAACAAAAAAAAACATGTATTATAAATATGCCGGCATCCATCTCTTACCTGAGCCTGTGGTCGCAGACACTCACCTGTTGTGGTGCCAATTTCCACCACGTCTTCCTCCTCCTGCCTGTCTTTGTGGGATTTACCCTTCTTCCAGAGGTGGGGGGCCTCTGGTCTCCTCGGACGAGGGGTGTCCTCCGAGTCTTTTCTCCCCTATGTGACAAAAAATGGTATACTTAGCACACAGATATTTGACGGCAGAACTATAAATATGAAACATTGCTTGGAAGTGGGGTACAATTGTCGATTTTGGCAGAGTTCCAAGATGAAGACATATTTTGGGTCCTTTGTCAAACTTCAATAGTTTACCTGTATTGTACAAGCTTCACAGATGGAGACCCCCCTATAGTATACACTGGAGCACCTGTGTGGACCCCCTAATAAAAAGGGTATTCTTGTGTCCCACACTAGTGCTCCAGCGTCCAGATGTGTAAACAGCTGCTGAGTGTCCTCTCCTTACACAGAATCTAGTTTGCATTTCATTCTAGTAACAAACCCATCTATACAACCAAATTATTTTCAGACAAGTAGGCCCTAAAAAATGTGGTCAAATGCATATGGCCAAAACAATGGTGTTTTATAGGCCGAAATAAAAATGTTTGATACGAACGAATAATGTGCCCATGAACATGAAAGTTGCCATTTTAAACTGTACAACAGTTCAGAAAAGCACATGGATCACCACGAACGTAATAAACACAAAAATAATAGGAACACAGGACAACTACTTACTTTTTTGCAGCACTCTCCTGATCCTTCTGTACTGCTCATGCTCTCTTAATTTCAGGTCCGACCACCGCTTCCTGAGCTGATCTTTCGATCGTCGTACCCTGAAATTCCAGTGCAGACTTTTGACCACTTTCGCCATGATCTTGGCCTTTCGGACATTGGGGTTGGGGTAAGGTCCATACTTTCCATCATAGTCGGCCTTCTTCAGGATGTCGACCATCTCCAACATCTACCCAAAGGACATATTTGATGCCTTAAATCGTCTCCTTCTGGATCCAGACTAGGGATGAGCCGAACACCCCCCGGTTCGGTTCGCACCAGAATCTGCGAACGGACCGAAAATTCGCACGAACGTTAGAACTCCATTGACGTCTATGGGACTCGAATGTTCAAAATCAAAAGTGCTCATTTTAAAGGCTAATTTGCATGGTATTGTCCTAAAAAGGGTTTGGGGACCCGGGTCCTACCCCAGGGGACATGTATCAATGCAAAAAAAAACTTTTAAAAACGGGTGTTTTTTCGGGAGCAGTGATTTTAATGATGCTTAAAGTAAAAAAAAAAGTGAAATATTCCTTTAAATATCGTACCTGGGGTGTGTCCATAGTATGCCTGTAAAGTGGCGCGTGTTTCCCGTGTTTAGAACAGTCCCTGCACAAAATGTCATTTTTAAAGGAAAAAATCTCATTTAAAACTGCTTGCAGGTTTAATGTAATGTCGGGTCCTGGCAATATGGATGAAAATCAGTGAGACAAATGGCATGGGTACCCCCCAGTCCATTACCAGGCCCTTTGGGTCTTGTATGGATATTAAGGGGAACCCCGCACCCAAATTAAAATAAGGAAAGGTATGGGGCAACCAGGCCCTATATACTCTGAACAGCAGTATACAGGCGGTGCAAACAAGACAGGGACTGTAGGTTTGTTGTTAAGTAGAATCTGTTTGTAATTTTGAACGGGTACGTTTTTAACGTGTTTAGCTCCAGCCAAAAAATCTTTTTTAAGCTTTTTGGAAAACATAGGGAAGGGTTATCACCCCTGTGACATTTGTTTTGCTGTCTGTCCTCCTCTTCAGAAGATTTCACCTCACTTTTTGTCCCAATGACAAATGTTTTTTTGAAAATTTGGGGTTTTTTGTGGCACAAGGATTGGAAAGCATCAGTGAAAAGGAGAAACGTTTTTCCCATATTAACTCTTACAGGAGAGAATTTCCCTTCCTAGGGGTAGATTTCATCTCACTTCCTGTTGTCTCCTTCCGTTTGCAAGTAGGAGTCGTTTGTAAGTTAGATGTTTGAAAGTAGGGGCCTGCCCTATATACTCAGCATAAATTTGGGCCTTAGGTGTTGTTGTGGCCACAACACTGTAAGCCCTCACAGGGCCCTGCTGTAAAATATTAGATTCAAGAATTGTAATTACATACCCCTGTTGAACAAGGGCAGAAAAATTGGGCCTTTGGTGGTGGTGGTGGTGGTGCTGGTGCCACAACACTGTAAGTCCTCACTCGCTCTTGGTGGGTGCAGAAATGGTCCCTGCTGTGAAATATTAGATCAAGAATTGTAATTACATGCCCCTGTTGAACAAGGGCAGAAAAATTGGGCCTTTGGTGGTGCTGGTGCCACAACACTGTAAGTCCTCACTCGCTCTTGGTGGGTGCAGAAATGAGCCCTGCTGTGAAATATTAGATCAAGACTTGTAATTACATGCCCCTGTTGAACAGGGGCTGAAAAATTGGGCCTTAGGCACTGGTGCTGGTGCCACAACACACAACCCCTCACAGATACTCTAGTTGGAACGCAGAAATGAGCCCTGCTGCAAAGTATTGCATCAAAAATTGTAATTACACGCCCCTGTTAAACAAGGGCTGAAAAATTGGGCCTTAGGCACTGGTGGTGGCGCCCAGAACCAAAAATGTTCTTACAAGCTATCAGCGTGATCATTGAGGAGGAAGAGGATAATTACTCAGGGATAGTCACTCAGCATCAGCATAGGCAGTCTTTGAAGGGATCTGAGATTTCCAAAAAATTTATTCGGTTACATCAGCATCAGGTGTTTGGTAGCTGGTGGTGATCCAAGACTGATTCATTTTTATGAAGGTCAATCGATCGACCAAGTCGGTGGACAGATGCACCCTGTGATCGGTTACCACGCCTCCAGCAGCACTGAATGTGCGTTCCGAAAGAACGCTGGATGCAGGACAGGCCAGTAGCTCAATTGCATACTGTGCAAGCTCTGGCCAGTGATCCATCCTCAAGACCCAGTAACCCAGAGGATTTTCGGTGGGAAAGGTGTCCAAGTCAGATCTTGCCCCTAGGTATTCCTGCACCATGTAAAACAGACGCTGGCGATGGTTGCTGGAACCGATCATACCTTGGGGCTGCGGACCAAAAAATTGTCTGAACGCATCGGTCAGACGGTCACCTTCTCCACCGCTCCTTCTTTGACTGACCGAAGCTTCAGCAACACGTTGTCCAGAAACAGGAGTTTGTAACCTCCCAGTCTCTGGGAACGCGTTGCACAGACCTTTCTGCAAGGCCTCCCGAAGATGTTTCATCCTCTGCTTCTTCTGCGATGGCAAGATAAGGTCTGCAACCTTACCCTTGTAACTTGGATCAAGGAGGGTTGCCAGCCAGTATTGGTCCTTCTCCTTGATACCACAAATACGAGGATCCTTACGCAGGCTTTGCAGGATCAGGGAGGCCATGAAGCGTAGGTTTGCTGAGGCATTCGGTCCGGAGTCCTCTGGGTCACTAAGGATGACATGGTCCGCAGCCACCTCCTCCCAGCCACGTACAAGTCCATGTGTTTCTTGGGACTGATCCCTTAAAGACTGCTGCTGATGCTGAGTGCCAGGCTCCACCTCCATACTGACACAATCTTCCTCCTCCTCCTCGTCCTCTTCCTGTGTGATCGGCGGGCACGCAGGAACACTGTCTGGATAAAGGGGGCCTTGAGAGCTAAGGAAGTCCTCCTCTTCCTGCCTCTGTTCTGCCTCAAGTGCCCTGTCCATTATTCCACTCAGCGTGTACTCCAACAGGTGGACAAGGGGGACAGTGTCACTGATGCATGCACTGTCACTGCTCACCATCCGCGTGGCCTCCTCAAATGGTGACAGGACAGTGCATGCATCCCTGATCATGGCCCACTGGCATGGGGAAAAAAATCCAAGCTCCCCTGACCCTGTCCTGGTGCCATAGTCGCACAGGTACTCATTGATGACCCTCTGCTGCATGTGCAGCCGCTGCAGCATGGCCAACGTTGAGTTCCACCTGGTGGGCATGTCACAGATTAGGCAGTTCTTGGGCAGGTTAAACTCCTTTTGGAGGTCCACCAGCCAAGCACTGGCATTATATGACCGGCGCAAATGCACACAGACTTTCCTGGCCTGCCTCAGGAAATTCCTGTAAGCCCGGGTACCTGCCCAAGAACCGCTGCACCACCAAGTTAAGGACGTGAGCCAAACAGGGCACATGGGTCATTTGTCCCTGTCGGAGGGCAGAGAGGAGGTTGGTGCCATTGTCGCAAACCACCATTCCTGCCTTAAGTTGGCGTGGCATCAACCACCTCTGAACCTACCCCTGCAGAGCTGACAGAACCTCTGCCCCAGTGTGGCTCCTGTCCCCCAAGCACACCAGCTCAAGCACCGCATGGTATCTTTTGGCCTGCGTACTTGCATAGCCCCTTGAATGGCTACGGAGCACCGCTGATTCCGAGGGCAAAGCACAGGAAGAGGCCATGGAGGAAGAAGAAGAGGAGGGGGTATAGGAAAGAGGTGTGTCACAATCATTAGCATTTTGGAGGCGTGGTGTCGGAACAACCTCCAACACTACTGCACCTTGTCCAGCATCCTTCCCAGCTGCCAGCAGAGTCACCCAATGCGCCTTGAAACTTAGGTAACGTCCCTGTCCATGCCTGCTGGACCATGAGTCAGCGGTAATATGCACCTTACCGCTGACCGCCCTGTCCAGCGAGGCATGGGCATTGCCTTCCACATGCCGGTAGAGAGCCGGAATCGCCTTCCGTGAGAAAAAGTGGCGTTTGGGTACCTGCCACTGAGGAACCGCACATTCCACAAGCTCACGGAAGGGGGCAGAGTCTACCAACTGAAAAGGCAGCAGTTGAAGTGCTAGCAATTTTGCCAAGCTAGCATTCAACCGCTGGGCATGTGGATGGCTGGGAGCAAACTTCTTTCGGCAGTGCAGCAGCAGGGGCAGGGAAATTTGCCTGGTACAATCTGACGTCGGTGTACCAAAAGCAGATTGCCCACAAGTACTTGGCTGTGACACACCTAATTCTACACCTTCATTCCTCTCAGTGCAGGTCTCAGAGAGGACTGAAGGTATAGTGGGTGTAAGAATCAATATAATTATTAATATTATATCTGTGTATTAATTTGTCTAGTCCCTATAATTAGTTGGCCTATTAAACTCTGAGCACATGCTATCGTTAATATCACAATAATACCAGGTTAGCTATGAAACCAAACACACGGTGCTGCTAGTAAAACAAGTTACATTTATTTCCCAATAAAAAATAGGAATGTATTAAAACAGCATAATTAGGAAAACTAACATAAAGATACTACCAGAAATTGCAATATTACAAGGCCTACAATCATAACACAATACAAGATTGATACTTAGCACATCCTCCTCGGCTGGTCCTCAGGTCTTCAAGAGACTGTTTCTTTAGCCCACATTCCTTTTAACAAACATACCTCATCCAGACCCCCCCTTTTGCCTGCCCAACTTTGCCTTTGGACGAATCACAATGTCTCTGGGGCGTTCCCTCAACAGGCCCTTATATGGTTCGTTTTGTCCTCTGGAGGGCAGTGTTGGTCCATGAATTGCCATCGTCCGACAGATGTCAGGTTTCCCACACACCTGGGCCCTTGATCTCCTGTATCTAACCTCATCCATCATCCCTGTCAGTTTATCTGCCTTTGAAGCCTGGGTGGATAGTAGTTAATCAGAAAATTCCCATAGACAGATCGGAGCCAGCATTGTCATGCGCAATGGGAGCTAAACAGGCCACATCCTGTAATCCCGGAAGTGTGACACTTTTTAGCCTTTTCAAATTCCAACATATGACGCTTTGCGCCTGAAGGGCGCATACCAGCCTTCTTCAGACACGGCTCCTATTGAACAGCCATAACTGTCTTAACGTGTGTTGCTCCCCAACATGTGCTTCCGAACCAGTACCTATGGGACAGTCCTTAACTGTGGTAACGTATTGCGGTTTTCAACAGGAACATCTATGGAACAGTCCATAAGGGTCTTGCTGTGTGTTGCGCCTCTCAACATAGGCCTCAGAACCAGCTCCTGTGGAACAGTCCATAACAGTCTTAACGTGCTGTGTTTCCCAACACGTGCCGCTTTGCTACTGGGTGACACACCAACATCATTCTTCCGTGACAGCTTCCATGTCACCACTCTGTGTCTTCTTCTCTCCGATATCTTCAGGACGGGGTGCAGTACAGGCAAGGGGTGTCCATTCACTCACCATTCACCAACACACATTCAGAGCAACCTATTAACCAGCTTTCCGATAGAGTCTTGAGGAGGGCCTCTAGCCCATGTTATTAGCCTAAAATACACCTTTATCACACTATACCATCACATGAAATCAACCCATTACCATAATATATACATATATACCTATGATCCATCAGACTACACATTCCATTCCCAACCTCCTATACTTCCTCACTGTAGATACGGGCCGAGATTAGGCAGGTTCGCTCACAATGGCCTTTCCTACCACAATTCTGGCACGTCAGTGGTATTTCAGGGTTCTGAACTGGCAGCAAAGCCTCTACCATGTATGAAGAGATCTCACCATCAATTCGTCCCTGCACTTGTATAGATAAATGCAAGACTTTCCTATACAAATGTCGAGTCCAACAACACATACCAACTTGAACCAATGATGAAACTGCAGCAATAATGAGTAATATTACCACGGGATGTATCAAATAATTCAAAATACTGTTGGCCTTACTGGAATGTCCGAATATTACCTCCCACCAAGACCCTCCCACATCATTTTCTAGTTGATGTACTACCTCCTTTATTACATTCTGGTCATGGTAGATGGCTATAGTAGCATTAGCTCTCTCTTGCTGCAGCATCCTCATAAGGCTCTCATCTCTATCCCAATCTGTTAACCATTCCTGTATCTTCCTTCCCATACCAAGGTTCATGGCTCTCTGATTAACAGGGCGGTTCTGGTTGACATCCACAGACAGATTGGCCATATGCGGTACCACATAATTCCATTCCTGTGTCTGGATTTCAGAGACACCGCCAAAGGTACACCATGCTCCTCTAGCTATTGTCAGGTTCACAGAACATCCTAGTTCCATGACCAACGATACATTAGTATCCTTCAGGACAAAGAAACAAACCCTCCTATGTCCCAAATAATACACCGGTGTTCCCTTTGAGGCAATGTTCTCCCCATCCAGAACACAGAGTGATGAATCTTCCCAACATTTCTCATCCACCACCGTGTATTGACCTGGCATACAAAGGATATCATGGTCATGCCTCCGACAGAGGGAAATATCAACCTGCCTCCAGCTCCCGTCCTCTCTGATTACATGTGGGTAGGTTAGCCTCAGATGCAACAAAGTAGAATCCCCAGTCAGCAAGCCCATCGATATCACCGAATACACAGATTGAGTCTGCACTTCTGTATATGGGATCAATGAGGAAGCGTAACATCTCTCATAATCCAAATTAGTACAGCCTATCCAGGCATTCGACCACCAACTTGGATTAGTGTAAGAGACGTGCTTTGGTAAAATCTTACTGAGCTGTGATGCCAACTCATAAGGCCACTGCCCCCTATACAGAGATTGTACAATCAGCTTGATATTGGTTGATAACTCCGCCTGTCCCTGCGTGCACGCCAGAGCCCACGACATATTTTTGCCCTGTGTCACCACACTATCTACCAACCTCTTAAAATGACGGATAAAATCTTGAGCTACTTTTACCTGGGTATTTATGTGACGTTGTTGAATATTATCAAAAATGTCATCTCTCTCTGAGCAACAAAGCCCTGCTTACTGTCTGAAGCTATAGCTGAGAGTTTGTTCCTCAGGAGATCGATGTCCACTCCATTAACGACACCCATCCCAGCTCCTATTCCCCCCAATATAGTGCTGAATATATCCCTCCTCTTTCGGTTGCTCCTCAGAAATAAGCGTCCGGCATGGACCTCATTCTGCGCCCGCCCATCTCTGGGAGCAAGTCACTGGTACAATGATTGCACTTGATTCAGTGTATACTCAGCACATATAGGGTCATAGGTTTTTATCAACCACTGTGAGATGTTGCAGCGCCATGTGGTGAAGGCATATTGTACCCTGGTAGCCAGCGTTTGTTCCCTTTATCTAACAGAGCATGCTCCTGTGTATTCACTGGCATTACCTGTGCAGGGTTTCAACCTTTCCGGTGAGACATCAACCAGGCGTATCTCCCCATACAACAAAATTTTCACCCCATTGATGTGTCATCTGGAGCTCCCTAGTTTGGCCGACAGCCACCTTACTATGCCTAAGTGTCAGCCTCCTGGGCCTCTGTGCCCTATTACTTTGGTAATGCCAATATATGCCACACACAAAAACATATTTCCCTTCTTTCAATTCCTCCCTTCAACAAAAAACATATATTTCATATTTCATGTTCTGACGGATTGGATGTGTATATTCCTTCCCCAACCTCCAACCCATTGCACATGTATTAATAGCATGTTTGCATTCTTCAGGAGAGACAAAAATGTTTCACAAGTCTTGTTGATGGGCAAAGTCCTTCAGATTTAGCATTAGCCCTAAATTGTCCATAAGCAAAAACAAGTACTAAACTGAATCTTTTTGTTTGTCCTTTCTCTCCTGATGTTTATCAGAACAAATTTGCAGTATGGCATGGCACAGTCAAACTGCCAACCAGATGAACATCTGTCATCCATGTTCCAGAGACCTCTCCAATCACGCTTCACCAGGACTCTGGAAGTGAAAAAAACAAGAGCAGAATCAAATTCTTATCCATAATATCTGCTCGCTTGCTACGTTTATTTACAGTTCCTTCCTTAGAACCCAGGAACTTAGGATTCCTGGTTTCTGCAACTCTGACCAAACCATCAAAACAACCATGACCTCTTTAGGCTGAACCCACTCTAAAATGGATCCCCCTGGTACGATCAAAAATTTTAAAAACATGAACTTGAATGTTGCTTCTCAAAATTCAAAATTTTAAGCATTAAAACGACAATGCATTATCTGTACTTTCAGACCTATGCACCAACCCCACTTTCAGGTGGACAAAGCGTACACCTTGTAACTTTTCCCACCTGAATGAACATAAAACAAAGAGAAAAAAAAACGAACTCCAGAGGCTAGAATGGCTTCCTACCAACAACTCTTGTCTTAAATCAACAAGATGTATTCAGCTGCAGGACATATCCCATGCCCATCTATTCAGCTGCTAATTGACGGAATAGCCAATTACCCCCCTTTCAGGTGGACTAAACAATAATTTCTCCACCTGAACAAACAAAAATAAAATAGATGACTAAACAACTACCAAAAATATTTAAAAAATGAAAAAAACTTAATAACAAAAGAAATTAAAATTCTGGCCATTATCACACAAAAACAACATGACAAGACAACCACCATAAGACAATGACAAACACTCAACTTTTAACTAAAGATATCCATGGATTTTCCTCCTGAGAAGAGTAAGTGCTCATTTCCATCTGAAAGACAATTAGTTAATGGGAAAAACAAAAAAACAAAACATCTGTACCTCATCACAACATTTGTAACTTCACTTGTAACACTTGAAACCCTTAATGCCTGACTATTGTTTATCTTACTTTTTTTCATTGTTTGCAAACAATTACTAATTAATGAGCTCATGGTACCAATTGATAATCGATTATGCCTTTACCATAACCTAACCCCTGTTTTGCTAAATGTGCCCACTGTTATTCTCTCTTTGAAGAACCTGCAAACAAACACAGACATTAGTATCCAAACCATTTTTATCTTCTTCCAAGGTCTCTGAAAAAGCAACACAAAGACAGTGATTACACACAATTATCATGACAATTGACTTTTTGAGTCCCCCAAGCCTTTTCCCATTAATTGCAATGTAGGGGAACATTTGCTATGTATAAGGTTTAGATGTGAGGGTCGTATATAAATAAAATATGGCAAGGAGCATCCATGCAGCTCACTAAGTGCTGCTAACATTGTTTTCCCCAGTGCTACATTTGAATAACCATGCAGCTACCTCCATTTTGACTCTACGTAACTGTTCCCCATATTGGCGATCTTCAGTCTGTAGTCTCCGTATTTGGGTCTTTAAAGGGAAATGGGTTTGATTACTATGGCCTCCATGCTTTGGGTTGCTACCCCATCGGGCAGAATACACTTCATAATGCCTTGGGGTCGTTTTGGGGTACTGCGACCTTCTTTTGATATCATTATTCACTGCGCAACAATACTTAGCGATGTGACCCCCCCCTTTTACACAAAAAACATTTGAGGGCTGGTCTCTCTGTATAGGCCCTTCTTTGAGCATACGGCAGTGGAAACTCACATTTCTGGACATTATTTCTACGATTACTATGCTTGGAATAAGCAGACTTTATACTTTCATCGTCTGAGGAGTCATCAGGAGTTTCAACTCCTGAATCACTTTCAAGCACCGTTATCGCACTTTTATTTACATCTCCACCATTGATTTCTGTCATAGCAACATCACTTGCAGCAATAAGAGCGTCTGTTTTTTCTGCATGCTTCACTTCTATCTTTGCTGAGCACTGTGCATGTGCGGAGGGTACCTCCACCATTGCACATTCAGCTTTTCCATGTTTGGAGGATAACTCCATTATGGCTGCCTGTGCACCCTGTAATTCCTCCCTGAGCAGTGTGATAACATGCAAATTCTCAGCCTCTGTTTGACTCAATGATGCAATACATTGTTCCTTCAACATACATGTTTTTTCTAACTCTTCTAATCTCTGTTCCAATACACACTTCTCAGTCACTAATTGTTGAATGTGATCAGCAACATTTGCATCTGCTTTTGCAACCATTGCCAATATATTCTCTGTTACACTTTGTACCTGTTCAAATAATTGTTTCCTCTCACTATACCATTCTAATTCTTTTTGTTCCGCAATCTCTTTCATCTTTAACAACACGCATACAGCATTGGCTAATCTCTGTTTCTTGCCTTTTTTGGAAGATTTTTTATGCTTTATGGCATCATTATGGGTATTACATTGTCTTAATAGATCATTGTATTGGTGTGTTAATGCATTCTCTTTTATAGACTCAAATCTAACACAACCATACTTGTTAACAAAACCTTCAATGGCTTCCATTGCTATGCTAATTCGCACCTAGCTATACTGAAGTTGCTTACACAATGCCCACAGCTAGACAACAAAACACACACAAATAAAACAGTTTGAAAGGAAACTTTGACTTGTAGTTCCACAATCAAGAGCAAAAAAAAAAAAAAATCCAAAAGCCGTTTAAAAACAACTTTCCTTGCAGCTCTACAGCTTGCAAAACACCAGGCACACTCTTAGTCAATGCCTTATTATATTCCCACTGATTTCTAAACCTTAGATTGCAGGCCACATTGAACTTCTGTTGGAACAGAGCGCTATTTCACACTCACGTGGGGACCAAATAAAAAAATACACTAGTAATAAAACAAAAAAATAAAAATGAAAAAATGAAAATCAATAAAAAAATTAAAACAAAAAAATAAAAATTAAAAAAAATCTATATTTCTCCCACGTTTTCCTCAAAGATGTGTGGTATATCCTGTCAATCTGCAGGCTATATCAGCACCAGGGATGATCAAACCCATCACTCACCAGTACCGTTTACTGGCTACAGGCCTAAAACACATTAACGATACAAACGTTTAACATATATACATATCTCAGCCGAAGATCTCACCAGGTTCTACGCGTCCGTCTCCCTGATGAAATATTTCACAGAATCTTCATGACCATCCAAGCGTGGTTTCAGAATTCGCAAGCCAGCGCCAATCTTGCCCACACTAGAGACGATTTTCAGTTCTGGGTGTATTTGAGGATTAATGCTTACAGGGTTTCAAGACAAAAAAAATACATTAGGTTTTTGTGGATTCTGTGTAAAAAATAAAATCCACAGTCTGGGGTGCCAAATGTAAGAATCGATATAATTATTAATATTATATCTGTGTATTAATTTGTCTAGTCCCTATAATTAGTTGGCCTATTAAACTCTGAGCACATGCTATCGTTAATATCACAATAATACCAGGTTAGCTATGAAACCAAACACACGGTGCTGCTAGTAAAACAAGTTACATTTATTTCCCAATAAAAAATAGGAATGTATTAAAACAGCATAATTAGGAAAACTAACATAAAGATACTACCAGAAATTGCAATATTACAAGGCCTACAATCATAACACAATACAAGATTGATACTTAGCACATCCTCCTCGGCTGGTCCTCAGGTCTTCAAGAGACTGTTTCTTTAGCCCACATTCCTTTTAACAAACATACCTCATCCAGACCCCCCCCCCCTTTTGCCTGCCCAACTTTGCCTTTGGACGAATCACAATGTCTCTGGGGCGTTCCCTCAACAGGCCCTTATATGGTTCATTTTGTCCTCTGGAGGGCAGTGTTGGTCCATGAATTGCCATCGTCCGACAGATGTCAGGTTTCCCACACACCTGGGCCCTTGATCTCCTGTATCTAACCTCATCCATCATCCCTGTCAGTTTATCTGCCTTTGAAGCCTGGGTGGATAGTAGTTAATCAGGAAATTCCCATAGACAGATCGGAGCCAGCATTGTCATGCGCAATGGGAGCTAAACAGGCCACATCCTGTAATCCCGGAAGTGTGACACTTTTTAGCCTTTTCAAAAACCATGTGAGTTTTCGTCTCTTAGGTATCGTAATGAAATATATGTACAAATACGATATTCATGTTGAATTCCAACAGTGGGGTTGGAGATCTCAGCTGATGAGGAGCAAGGAGAGGTCCTCTTTGTTCTTTGGTGTGGGTCTTTTAGATACGCTTGCCAACGAACTGCATGGCAGGTCAACATATGTCTGGTCAAGCATGTGGTACCCAAGCGGGAGATGTTTTGACCATGCGAGATACGCTTGAGACATATGTTGCAATTAGCAGCGGTGCGATCTGATGCACTCGTCTCTAAAAAGGCCCACACCAGAGAACTTTTTGAATAATGCGCAGAGACTGCAGCGCCCTGCACATGTGGAGCTTTGGGGTGTGATGCAGTCAATGTTCTGCCCTTAGGCTGGCCCCTGGAGGGCATCCTGCCTCGTTGGTGATGTGCCGCCTCCTCCTCCTCCTCCTCTCTCCTATCAGGCACCCACGTTGAGTCAGTGACCTCATCATCCCCTCCCTCCTCATCACTGGAGCAAACCTGGCAGTATACTGCAGCAGGGGGAGCATGACTGCCAGATTGCTGTCCTTCTTGGGTACCCCCTCTGTCCGTGCTCACGTTACTGCCTTCATCGAGCTCAGTATCATCATCAGAGCCTTCCAAACGCTGGGCATCCTCCTGGAGCATGTACCCAACACTGTGGTCAAACAGTCCGAGGGACTCCTCAGGAGGACATGGTGGGGCTAGGGAAGGAGTCACTGATGACATTGAGCCGAGGGAAGAAGCCGCTGCTTTGCCAGACAAAGTACCCTGGGCATGGGTGAGAGAGGATGAGGAGGATGAGGACGGCTTGGTCATCCACTCGACCAAGTCTTCCGCATGTTGCGGCTCAACGCGGCCAGCTGCCGAAAAAAAGGCCAAGCGTGTCCCACGGCCACGTGCTGATGAGGATGCACCGTCTCCATGACCAGCACTAGACACAGAGCCTGCTTGCCCTCTCTTATTGGCTTGTGACTGTCTGCCTCTCCTTCTTGGCCTTCCAGACATACTAATGGCCTGTAGCTGCACTAAGCTGGGATATATATATATATATATATATATATATATATATATATATATATATGTACTGATACTGCAGCTAGCAAAATCTACTGCCTGCCTGTAGTATGAGAACACCACCAACCTTCTACAGGTAGCTTTAGCTGAACACTGTGCAGAGCTCGCAAAATACTAACTTGTAGCTTTTTTAGCTGCCTGCGGGAGTGATAGGATCAGGAAAACACCACCAACATTCTACAGGTAGCTTTAGTTGAACACTGTGCAGAGCTCGCAAAAAAATAACTTGTAGGTTTAGCTGGACACTCTGAGGAGGACGCACAACACTAACTTGTAGTTTTAGCTGAACACTGTGAGCAGGACGCACAGCACTAACTTGTAGTTTTAGCTGAACACGGTGAGCAGGACGCACCGCACTAACTTGTAGGTTTAGCTGAACACTGTGAGGTGGATGCACCGCACTAACTTGTAGTTTTAGCTGAACACTGTGAGCAGGACGCACCGCACTAACTTGTAGGTTTAGCTGAACACTGTGAGCAGGACGCACCGCACTAACTTGTAGTTTTAGCTGAACACTGTGAGCAGGACGCACTGCAATAACTTGTAGCTTTAGATGAACACTGTGCAGAGGTCTCACCACACTAACTTGTAGGTTTAGCTGAACACTGTGAGGTGGACGCACCGCACTAACTTGTAGTTTTAGCTGAACACTGTGAGCAGGACGCAGAGCACTAACTTGTAGTTTTTAACTGAACACTGTGAGCAGGACGCACCGCACTAACTTGTAAGTTTAGCTGAACACTGTGAGGTGGACGCACCACACTAACTTGTAGGTTTAGCTGAACACTGTGAGCAGGACGCACTGCACTAACTTGTAGCTTTAGATTAACACTGTGCAGAGGTCTCACCACACTAACTTGTAGGTTTAGCTGAACACTGTGAGGTGGACGCACCGCACTAACTTGTAGTTTTAGCTGAACACTGTGAGCAGGACGCAGAGCACTAACTTGTAGTTTTTAACTGAACACTGTGCAGAGGTCTCACCACACTAACTTGTAGGTTTAGCTGAACACTGTGAGGTGGACGCACCCCACTAACTTGTAGTTTTAGCTGAACACTGTGAGCAGGACACAGAGCACTAACTTGTAGTTTTTAACTGAAAACTGTGAGGTGGACGCAGCACACTAACTTGTAGTTTTAGCTCAACACTGTGAGCAGGACGCACAGCACAAACTTGTAGTTTTAGCTGAACACTGTGAGCAGGATGCACAACACTAACTTGTAGGTTTAGCTGAACACTGTGAGGTGGACGCACCGCACTAACTTGTAGTTTTAGCTGAACACTGTGAGCAGGACACACATCACTAACTTTTAGTTTTAGCTGAACACTGTGAGCAGGACGCACTGCAATAACTTGTAGCTTTAGATGAACACTGTGCAGAGGTCTCACCACACTAACTTGTAGGTTTAGCTGAACACTGTGAGGTGGACACACCGCACTAACTTGTAGTTTTAGCTGAACACTGTGAGCAGGACGCAGAGCACTAACTTGTAGTTTTTAACTGAACACTGTGAGCAGGACGCACCGCACTAACTTGTAAGTTTAGCTGAACACTGTGAGGTGGACGCACCACACTAACTTGTAGGTTTAGCTGAACACTGTGAGCAGGACGCACTGCACTAACTTGTAGCTTTAGATAAACACTGTGCAGAGGTCTCACCACACTAACTTGTAGGTTTAGCTGAACACTGTGAGGTGGACGCACCGCACTAACTTGTAGTTTTAGCTGAACACTGTGAGCAGGACGCAGAGCACTAACTTGTAGTTTTTAACTGAAAACTGTGAGGTGGACGCAGCACACTAACTTGTAGTTTTAGCTCAACACTGTGAGCAGGACGCACAGCACTAACTTGTAGTTTTAGCTGAACACTGTGAGCAGGATGCACAACACTAACTTGTAGGTTTAGCTGAACACTGTGAGGTGGATGCACCGCACTAACTTGTAGTTTTAGCTGAACACTGTGAGCAGGACGCACCCCACTAACTTGTAGGTTTAGCTGTACACTGTGAGCAGGACGCACCCCACTAACTTGTAGTTTTAGCTGAACACTGTGAGCAGGACGTACAGCACTAACTTGTACTTTTAGCTGAACACTGTGAGCAGGACGCACCGCACTAACTTGTAGGTTTAGCTGAACACTGTGAGGTGGACGCACCGCACTAACTTGTAGTTTTAGCTGAACACTGTGAGCAGGACGCACAGCACTAACTTGTAGTTTTAGCTGAACACTGTGAGCAGGACGCACCGCACTAACTTGTAGGTTTAGCTGAACACTGTGAGGTGGACGCACCACACTAACTTGTAGGTTTAGCTGAACACTGTGAGCAGGACGCACCCCACTAACTTGTAGTTTTATCTGAACACTGTGAGCAGGATGCACTGCACTAACTTGTAGCTTTAGAGGAACACTGTGCAGAGGTCTCACTGCACTAACTTGTAGGTTTAGCTGAACACTGTGAGGTGGACGCACCACACTAACTTGTAGTTTTAGCTGAACACTGTGAGCAGGATGCACCCCACTAACTTGTAGGTTTAGCTGAACACTGTGAGCAGGACGCACCCCACTAACTTGTAGTTTTAGCTGAACACTGTGAGCAGTACGCACAGCACTAACTTGTAGTTTTAGCTGAACACTGTGAGCAGGACGCACCGCACTAACTTGTAGGTTTAGCTGAACACTGTGAGGTGGACGCACCGCACTAACTTGTAGTTTTAGCTGAACACTGTGAGCAGGACGCACAGCACTAACTTGTAGTTTTAGCTGAACACTGTGAGCAGGACGCACCGCACTAACTTGTAGATTTAGCTGAACACTGTGAGCAGGACGCACCACACTAACTTGTAATTTTAGCTGAACACTGTGAGCAGGACGCACTGCACTAACTTGTAGCTTTAGATGAACACTGTGCAGAGGTCTCACCACACTAACTTGTAGTTTTAGCTGAACACTGTGAGCAGGACGCAGAGCACTAACTTGTAGTTTAGCTGAACACTGTGAGCAGGACGCACCACACTAACTTGTAGGTTTAGCTGAACACTGTGAGCAGGACGCACTGCACTAACTTGTAGCTTTAGATTAACACTGTGCAGAGGTCTCACTACACTAACTTGTAGGTTTAGCTGAAAACTGTGAGGTGGACGCAGCACACTAACTTGTAGTTTTAGCTGAACACTGTGAGCAGGACGCACAGCACTAACTTGTAGTTTTAGCTGAACACTGTGAGCAGGACGCACAGCACTAACTTGTAGTTTTAGCTGAACACTGTGAGCAGGACGCACCGCACTAACTTGTAAGTTTAGCTGAACACTGTGAGGTGGACGCACCACACTAACTTGTAGGTTTAGCTGAACACTGTGAGCAGGACGCACCCCACTAACTTGTAGTTTTAGCTGAACACTGTGAGCAGGATGCACTGCACTAACTTGTAGCTTTAGAGGAACACTGTGCAGAGGTCTCACTGCACTAACTTGTAGGTTTAGCTGAACACTGTGAGGTGGACGCACCACACTAACTTGTAGTTTTAGCTGAACACTGTGAGCAGGATGCACCCCACTAACTTGTAGGTTTAGCTGAACACTGTGAGCAGGACACACCCCACTAACTTGTAGTTTTAGCTGAACACTGTGAGCAGTACGCACAGCACTAACTTGTAGTTTTAGCTGAACACTGTGAGCAGGACGCACCGCACTAACTTGTAGGTTTAGCTGAACACTGTGAGCAGGACGCACCGCACTAACTTGTAATTTTAGCTGAACACTGTGAGCAGAACGCACTGCACTAACTTGTAGCTTTAGATGAACACTGTGCAGAGGTCTCACCACACTAACTTGTAGGTTTAGCTGAACACTGTGAGGTGGATGCACCGCACTAACTTGTAGTTTTAGCTGAACACTGTGAGCAGGACGCAGAGCACTAACTTGTAGTTTAGCTGAACACTGTGAGCAGGACGCACCACACTAACTTGTAGGTTTAGCTGAACACTGTGAGCAGGACGCACTGCACTAACTTGTAGCTTTAGATTAACACTGTGCAGAGGTCTCACTACACTAACTTGTAGGTTTAGCTGAAAACTGTGAGGTGGACGCAGCACACTAACTTGTAGTTTTAGCTGAACACTGTGAGCAGGACGCACAGCACTAACTTGTAGTTTTAGCTGAACACTGTGAGCAGGATGCACCACACTAACAGCTGTGGAGCTTGGTGTAAGTGGGAGTTATAAACAAGAGTTTAAAACAGGAGGTTATAACAGGGGTCATAGTACCTGTGTAGTGTGAGTATCTGAGTGTTGTCTGAGTAGTGTGTGTGGATCGTTAGTACTTGTGTATTGTGTACCTGTGTATTGTCTTGTCGTGTACCTGTGTATTGTCTTGAGTATTAGTGCCAGGAAGCTAGTTGTTAGGTAATTTGGACAGGGTAAAATCCCCAAATCCTCACTAAATTTAATAGGTACGATGCCCGGCGGGTGTGGAGAGGCGACTCTTTGTACATCTTGCCGCATGTATGCGTTCCTTGATCATCCGATCGAGGGCGAATACTGCTGTGCAAAATGTAAGCACATTGTTTCCCTGGAAGCCCAGGTTCTGAATCTGGGGAAGCAACTGTCAGCACTGAGAAGTCCCTCCATACTAAAGGTGAGCCAGGAACGTACACGGCAGGTGCCGGCAGGGGCCAGCACAGAGGCGGGTGGAGACAAAGAGGTGCAGGCACTAGCAAAGAGTAGATGGGTGACAGTCAGGAGGGGTAGAGGGGGAAGTGCCAGGGAGGCCGATCCAGGACTGGAGCATCCCAATAAGTACGCTCCATTGAGTGACATTGGTGTAACCAGTCAGGGACCAGCACTGCTGGAGTTGAGGGACTCTCCTAGCTGCCAGGGGAAGAACTCCTCCAGTGAGAGTGGGGGGGCAGCAAAGGGAAAGGAAAGACAGATTCTGGTGGTAGGGGACTCAATTCTTAGAAGGACAGAGAGGGCAATCTGTAACCAAGACCTGAAGCGCCGAACAGTATGTTGTCTACCGGATGCTCGGGTTCGGCACATCACGGATCTTGTGGACAGATTACTGGGAGGGGCTGGGGAAGACCTGGCTGTCATGGTGCACGTTGGCACCAATGACAAAGTCAGAGGCAGATGGAGTGTCCTAAAGAACGATTTTAGGGACTTAGGAGCTAAATTGAGGAAAAGGACCTCCAAGGTAGTGTTCTCAGGAATACTACCGGTACATCGAGCCACACCAGAGAGGCAGAGGGAGTTTAGGGAAGTAAACAAGTGGCTGAAGAGCTGGTGTAGTAAGGAGGGGTTTGGGTTCCTGGAGGACTGGGCCGACTTCTCAGTCGGTAACCGGTACTATAGAAGGGACGGACTGCACCTAAATGAGGAGGGTGCAGATCTGCTGGGAATGAAGATGGCCAAAAAGTTAGAGGGGTTTTTAAACTAGGCGATGGGGGGGAGGGTCCAGAGACAGTGATAGCCGGCGCGGAAGATACTCCAGAGGGTAGTATTGGGGGCATTAGTGGTAGGTTAACCAAAGCACAAAAACGCAAGGTGAGTATAGTGGCAAGTCCAAGTTGCAATCTTGAAACACCCAATACGAGGACAATATGCGACCGGTCTAAACTATGTGGCATGTTCACCAATGCCAGGAGCCTGGCGGACAAGATGGGTGAACTAGAGATACTGTTGTACAAGGAGGATTTGGATTTTGTGGGAATTTCAGAGACCTGGTTCAACAGCTCTCATGATTGGCTGGCAAACATTCAAGGGTATACCCTATACCGCAAGGATAGAGAGGGTAAAAAAGAGGGAGGGGTATGCCTATATATCAAGAATAATGTACAAGTGAATGTGAGAGATGACATCACTGAGGGGGCTAGGGAGGAGGTGGAATCTTTATGGGTAGAGCTCCAAAGGGATGAAGCTAAGGGGAAAATAATACTGGGAGTATGCTATAGGCCCCCTAACCTGAGGGAGGAAGTGGAGACGGATCTCCTATCACAAATTGGATTAGCAGCAAGGATGGGAAGTGTTATCATAATGGGGGATTTTAATTATCCAGACATAGACTGGGCGGAGGGAACCGCGCATTCATTTAAGGCTCGCCAGTTCCTTAATGTCTTGCAGGACAACTTTATGGGTCAGATGGTAGACGCACCAACTAGAAATAAAACATTACTAGATCTACTGATTACCAACAATACAGACCTGATAACAGATGTGGAAATACGGGGCAATTTAGGTAACAGCGATCACAGGTCAATTAGTTTCAGTATAAATCACACAAATATGAGACATGAAGGGAACACAAAGACACTGAATTTCAAAAGAGCCAACTTCCCTAAACTACAAACCTGGCTAAAAGGCATAAATTGGGATAAAATATTAGGAACAAAGAATACAGAGGAGAGATGGGTTTGCTTTAAGAGCATATTAAATAAGGGCATTAGCCAATGTATCCCATTGGGTAATAAATTTAAAAGAGCGAACAAACATCCTGGATGGCTTAACTCCAATGTAAAAATGCATATAAAAGCAAAGGAGAAGGCCTTCAAAAAATACAAGGTTGAGGGATCATCCACAGCATTCAGAATTTATAAAGAATGCAATAAGAAATGTAAGGGTGCAATTAGGATGGCTAAGATAGAACATGAAAGACACATAGCGGAGGAGAGCAAAAAAAATCCCAAGAAATTATTTAAGTATGTAAACAGTAAAAAAGGGAGGACAGACCATATTGGCCCCATAAAGAATGAGGAAGGACATCTGGTTACAAAGGATGGGGAGATGGCAGAGGTATTGAATTTATTCTTCTCCCCAGTCTTCACGAGTGAATCGGGGGGCTTCAGTAACCAAAACTGCAGTGTTTATCCTCATGACTAGGGATGAGCTTCGAGTTCGAGTCGAACTCATGTTCTACTCGAACATTGGCTGTTCGCAAGTTCGCCGAACAGCGAACAATTTGGGGTGTTCGCGGCAAATTCGAATGCCGCGGAACACCCTTTAAAAGTCTATGGGAGAAATCAAAAGTGCTAATTTTAAAGGCTTATATGCAAGTTATTGTCATAAAAAGTGTTTGGGGACCCGGGTCCTGCCCCAGGGGACATGGATCAATGCAAAAAAAAGTTTTAAAAACGGACGTTTTTTCAGGAGCAGTGATTTTATTAATGCTTAAAGTCAAACAATAAAAGTGTAATATCCCTTTAAATTTCGTACCTGGGGGGTGTCTATAGTATGCCTGTAAAGGGGCGCATGTTTCCTGTGTTTAGAACAGTCTGACAGCAAAATGACATTTGGAAGGAAAAAACTCATTTAAAACTACCCGCGGCTATTGCATTGCCGACAATACACATAGAAGTTCATTGATAAAAACGGCATGGGAATTCCCCACAGGGGAACCCCGAACCAAAATAATAAAAAAAAAATGATGTGGGGGTCCCCCTAAATTCCATACAAGGCCCTTCAGGTCTGGTATGGATATTAAGGGGAACCCCAGCCAAAATTTAAAAAAAAAATTGACGTGGGGTTCCCCCTAAATTCCATACCAGACCCTTCAGGTCTGGTATGGATTTTAAGGGGAACCCCGCGCCAAAAAAAAAAAAAAAAACGGCGTGGGGTCCCCCTAAAAATCCATACCAGACCCTTATCCGAGCACGCAACCTGGCAGGCCGCAGGAAAAGAGGGGGGGACGAGAGTGCGGCCCCCCCCCCTCCTGAACCGTACCAGGCCACATGCCCTCAACATTGGGAGGGTGCTTTGGGGTAGCCCCCCAAAACACCTTGTCCCCATGTTGATGAAGACAAGGGCCTCATCCCCACAACCGTGGCCGGTGGTTGTGGGGGTCTGCGGGTGGGGGGCTTATCGGAATCTGGAAGCCCCCTTTAACAAGGGGACCCCCAGATCCCGGCCCCCCCCCTGTGTGAAATGGTAAGAGGGTACTTACCCCTACCATTTCACTAAAAAACTGTCAAAAATGTTAAAAATGACAAGAGACAGTTTTTGACAATTCCTTTATTTAAATGCTTCTTCTTTCTTCCTTCATCTTCTTCTTCTTCTGGTTCTTCTGGCTCTTCTGGTTCTTCCTCCGGCGTTCTCGTCCAGCATCTCCTCCGCGGCGTCTTCTATCTTCTTCTCCTCGGGCCGCTCCGCACCCATGGCATGAGGGGGGAGGCTCCCGCTCTTCTCTTCATCTTCTTCTTCATCTTCATCTTCTTCTTCATCTTCTTCTTCTTCTTCTTCTTCTCTTCTTCATCTCTTCTCCCTTCTACATTTCTTCTGCGGGCCGCTCCGCATCCATGCATGGAGGGAGGCTCCCGCTGTGTGACGGCGTCTCTTCGTCTGACGGTTCTTAAATAACGGGGGGCGGGGCCACCCGGTGACCCCGCCCCCCTCTGACGCACGGGACATGACGGGACTTCCCTGTGGCATTCCCCGTGACGTCACAGGGAAGTCCCGTCAATTCACCGTGCGTCAGAGGGGGGCGGGGTCACCGGATGGCCCCGCCCCCCGTTATTTAAGAACCGTCAGACGAAGAGACGCCGTCACACAGCGGGAGCCTCCCTCCATGCATGGATGCGGAGCGGCCCGCAGAAGAAATGAAGAAGGAAGAAGAGATGAAGAAGAGAAGAAGAAGAAGAAGAAGAAGAAGATGAAGATGAAGAGAAGAGCGGGAGCCTCCCCCCTCATGCCATGGGTGCGGAGCGGCCCGAGGAGAAGAAGATAGAAGACGCCGCGGAGGAGATGCTGGACGAGAACGCCGGAGGAAGAACCAGAAGAGCCAGAAGAACCAGAAGAAGAAGAAGATGAAGGAAGAAAGAAGAAGCATTTAAATAAAGGAATTGTCAAAAACTGTCTCTTGTCATTTTTAACATTTTTGACAGTTTTTTAGTGAAATGGTAGGGGTAAGTACCCCCTTACCATTTCACACAGGGGGGGGGCCGGGATCTGGGGGTCCCCTTGTTAAAGGGGGCTTCCAGATTCCGATAAGCCCCCCGCCCGCAGACCCCCACAACCACCGGCCACGGTTGTGGGGATGAGGCCCTTGTCTTCATCAACATGGGGACAAGGTGCTTTGGGGGGCTACCCCAAAGCACCCTCCCAATGTTGAGGGCATGTGGCCTGGTATGGTTCAGGAGGGGGGGGGGCCGCACTCTCGTCCCCCCCTCTTTTCCTGCGGCCTGCCAGGTTGCGTGCTCGGATAAGGGTCTGGTATGGATTTTTAGGGGGACCCCACGCCGTTTTTTTTTTTTTTTTTGGGCGCGGGGTTCCCCTTAAAATCCATACCAGACCTGAAGGGTCTGGTATGGAATTTAGGGGGAACCCCACGTCAATTTTTTTTTTCAATTTTGGCTGGGGTTCCCCTTAATATCCATACCAGACCTGAAGGGCCTTGTATGGAATTTAGGGGGACTCCCACATCATTTTTTTTTTTTAATTTTGGTTCGGGGTTGCCCTGTGGGGAATTCCCATGCCGTTTTTATCAATGAACTTCTATGTGTATTGTCGGCAATGCAATAGCCGCGGTAGTTTTAAATGAGTTTTTTCCTTCAAAATGTCATTTTGCTGTCAGACTGTTCTAAACACGGGAAACATGCGCCCCTTTACAGGCATACTATAGACACCCCCCAGGTACGAAATTTAAAGGGATATTACACTTTTATTGTTTGACTTTAAGCATTATTAAAATCACTGCTCCTGAAAAAACGGCCGTTTTTAAAACTTTTTTTTGCATTGATCCATGTCCCCTGGGGCAGGACCCAGGTCCCCAAACACTTTTATTGACAATAACTTGCATATTAGCCTTTAAAATTAGCACTTTTGATTATTCATGTTCGTGTCCCATAGACTTTAACGGTGTTCGCGTGTTCGAACGAATTTTTTTCCTGTTCGCATGTTCTGGTGCGAACCGAACAGGGGGGTGTTCGGCTCATCCCTACTCATGACACAGCACAGGAAGCACCTACATGGTTAACAGAGGACGGAATTAAAATTAGACTTGAGAAACTTAACATTAATAAATCACCGGGACCAGATGGCTTGCATCCGAGGGTACTTAGGGAACTCAGTCAGGTGATTGCCAGACCGTTGTTCCTAATTTTTACAGACAGTCTATTGACTGGAATGGTACCAGCTGATTGGAGAAAAGCCAATGTAGCACCAATATTTAAAAAGGGCCCAAAAAACATCCCTGGGAATTACAGACCAGTTAGCCTAACATCAATAGTATGTAAACTCTTGGAGGGGATGATAAGGGACTATATACAAGATTTTAGTAATAAGAATGATATCATTAGCAGTAATCAGCATGGATTCATGAAGAATCATTCTTGCCAAACCAATCTATTAACCTTCTATGAGGAGGTGAGTTGCCATCTAGATAAAGGAAGGCCCGTAGACGTGGTGTATCTGGATTTTGCAAAAGCATTTGACACAGTTCCCCATAAACGTTTACTGTACAAAATAAGGTGCGTTGGCATGGACCATAGGGTGAGTACATGGATTGAAAACTGGCTACAAGGGCGTGTTCAGAGGGTGGTGATAAATGGGGAGTACTCAGAATGGTCAGGGGTGGGTAGTGGGGTCCCCCAGGGTTCTGTGCTGGGAGCCAATCCTATTTAATTTGTTCATAAACGACCTGGAGGATGGGATAAACAGTTCCATCTCTGTATTTGCAGACGATACTAAGCTAAGAAGGGCATTAACTTCTCTGCAGGATGTGGAAATCTTGCAAAAAGACCTGAACAAATTAATGGGGTGGGCGACTACATGGCAAATGAGGTTCAATGTAGAAAAATGTAAAATAATGCATTTGGGTGTCAAAAATATGAATGCAATCTATACACTGGGGGGAGAACCTCTGGGGGAATCTAGGATGGAAAAGGACTTGGGGGTCCTAGTGGATGATAGGCTCAGCAATGGCATGCAATGCCAAGCTGCTGCTAATAAAGCAAACAGAATATTGGCATGCATTAAAAGGGGATCAACTGCAGAGATAAAACGATAATTCTCCCGCTCTACAAGACTCTGGTCCGCCCGCACCTGGAGTATGCTGTCCAGTTCTGGGCACGAGTCCTCAGGAGGGACGTACTGGAAATGGAGCGAGTACAAAGAAGGGCAACAAAGCTAATAAAGGGTCTGGAGGATCTTAGTTATGAGGAAAGGTTGCGAGCACTGAACTTATTCTCTCTGGAGAAGAGACGCTTGAGAGGGGATATGATTTCAATTTACAAATACTGTACTGGTGACCCCACAATAGGGATAAAACTTTTTCGCAGAAGAGAGTTTAATAAGACTCGTGGCCACTCATTACAATTAGAAGAAAAGAGGTTTAACCTTAAACTACGTAGAGGGTTCTTTACTGTAAGAGCGGCAAGGATGTGGAATTCCCTTCCACAGGCGGTGGTCTCAGCGGGGAGCATTGATAGCTTCAAGAAACTATTAGATAATCACCTGAATGACCGCAATATACAGGGATATGTAATGTAATACTGACACATAATCACACACATAGGTTGGACTTGTGTCTTTTTTCAACCTCACCTACTATGTAACTATGTAACTTGTAGGTTTAGCTGAACACTGTGAGGTGGACGCACCGCACTAACTTGTAGTTTTAGCTGAACACTGTGAGCAGGACACACATCACTAACTTGTAGTTTTAGCTGAACAGTGTGAGCAGGACGCACCCCACTAACTTGTAGTTTTAGCTGAACACTGTGAGCAGGACGCACAGCACTAACTTGTAATTTTAGCTGAACACTGTGAGCAGGACGCACCGCACTAACTTGTAGGTTTAGCTGAACACTGTGAGGTGGACGCACCGCACTAACTTGTAGTTTTAGCTGAACACTGTGAGCAGGACGCACAGCACTAACTTGTAGTTTTAGCTGAACACCGTGAGCAGGACGCACTGCACTAACTTGTAGGTTTATCTGAACACTGTGAGCAGGACGCACAGCACTAACTTGTAGTTTTAGCTGAACACTGTGAGCAGGACGCACCGCACTAAATTGTAGGTTTAGCTGAACACTGTGAGGTAGATGCACCACACTAACTTGTAGGTTTAGCTGAACACTGTGAGCAGGACGCACCCCACTAACTTGTAGTTTTAGCTTAACACTGTGAGCAGGACAACTGCACTAACTTGTAGCTTTAGATGAACACTGTGCAGAGGTCTCACTGCACTAACTTGTAGGTTTAGCTGAACACTGTGAGGTGGACGCACCACACTAACTTGTAGTTTTAGCTGAACACTGTGAGCAGGATGCACCCCACTAACTTGTAGGTTTAGCTGAACACTGTGAGCAGGACGCACCCCACCAACTTGTAGTTTTAGCTGAACACTGTGAGCAGTATGCACAGCACTAACTTCTAGTTTTATCGGAACACTGTGAGCAGGACGCACCGCACTAACTTGTAGGTTTAGCTGAACACTGTGAGGTGGACGCACCGCACTAACTTGTAATTTTAGCTGAACACTGTAAGCAGGACGCACAGCACTAACTTGTAGTTTTAGCTGAACACTGTGAGCAGGATGTACCGCACTAACTTGTAGGTTTAGCTGAACACTGTGAGCAGGACGCACCGCACTAACTTGTAGTTTTAGCTGAACACTGTGAGCAGGACGCACTGCACTAACTTGTAGCTTTAGATGAACAATGTGCAGAGGTCTCACTACACTAACTTGTAGGTTTAGCTGAACACTGTGAGGTGGACGCAATACACTAACTTGTAGGTTTAGATGAACACTGAGAGGTGGACGCACCACACTAACTTGTAGTTTAAGCTGAACACTGTGAGCAGGACGCACAGCACTAACTTGTAGTTTTAGCTGAACACTGTGAGCAGGACGCACCGCACTAACTTGTAGGTTTAGCTGAACACTGTAAGGATGACGCATCACACTAACTTGTAGGTTTAGCTGAACACTGTGAGCAGGACGCACTGCACTAACTTGTAGCTTTAGATGAACACTGTGCAGAGGTCTCACTACACTAACTTGTAGGTTTAGCTGAACAGTGTGAGGTGGACGCAGCACACTAACTTGTAGTTTTAGCTGAACACTGTGAGCAGGACGCACAGCACTAACTTGTAGTTTCAGCTGAACACTGTGAGCAGGATGCACCGCACTAACTTGTAGGTTTAGCTGAATTCTGTGAGGTGGATGCACCGCACTAACTTGTAGTTTTAGCTGAACACTGTGAGCAGGACGCACAGCACTAACTTGTAGTTTTAGCTGAACACTGTGAGCAGGACGCACCCCACTAACTTGTAGGTTTAGCTGAACACTGTGAGCAGGATGCACCCCACTAACTTGTAGTTTTAGCTGAACACTGTGAGCAGGATGCACCGCGCTTACTTGTAGGTTTAGCTGAACACTGTGAGCAGGACGCACCCCACTAACTTGTATTTTTAGCTGAACACTGTGAGCAGGATGCACTGCACTAACTTGTAGCTTTAGATGAACACTGTGCAGAGGTCTCACTACACTAACTTGTAGGTTTAGCTGAACACTGTGAGGTGGACACACCACACAAACTTGTAGTTTTAGCTGAACACTGTGAGCAGGATGCACCCCACTAACTTGTAGGTTTAGCTGAACACTGTGAGCAGGACGCACCCCACTAACTTGTAGTTTTAGCTGAACACTGTGAGCAGGACGCACCCCACTAACTTGTAGGTTTAGCTGAACACTGTGAGCAGGACGCACCCCACTAACTTGTAGTTTTAGCTGAACACTGTGAGCAGGACGCACAGCACTAACTTATCGTTTTTGCTGAACACTGTGAGCAGGACGCACCGCACTAACTTGTAGGTTTAGCTGAACACAGTGAGGTGGACGCACCGCACTAACTTGTAGTTTTAGCTGAACACTGTGAGCAGGACGCACGGCACTAACTTGTAGTTTTAGCTGAACACTGTGAGCAGGATGCACCGCACTAACTTGTAGGTTTAGCTGAACACTGTGAGGTGGACGCACCCCACTAACTTGTAGGTTTAGCTGAACACTGTGAGGTGTACGCACCGCACTAACTTGTAGTTTTAGCTGAACACTGTGAGCAGGACGCACAGCACTAACTTGTAGTTTTAGCTGAACACCGTGAGCAGGACGCACTGCACTAACTTGTAGGTTTAGCTGAACACTGTGAGGTGGACGCACCGCACTAACTTGTAGTTTTAGCTGAACACTGTGAGCAGGACGCACAGCACTAACTTGTAGTTTTAGCTGAACACCGTGAGCAGGACGCACTGCACTAACTTGTAGTTTTAGCTGAACACTGTGAGCAGGACGCACAGCACTAACTTGTAGTTTTAGCTGAACACCGTGAGCAGGACGCACCGCACTAACTTGTAGGTTTAGCTGAACACTGTGAGGTGGACGCACCGGACTAACTTGTAGTTTTAGCTGAACACTGTGAGCAGGACGCACAGCACTAACTTGTAGTTTTAGCTGAACACCGTGAGCAGGACGCACTGCACTAACTTGTAGGTTTAGCTGAACACTGTGAGGTGGACGCACCGCACTAACTTGTGGGTTTATCTGAACACTGTGAGCAGGACGCACAGCACTAACTTGTAGTTTTAGCTGAACACTGTGAGCAGGACGCACCGCACTAAATTGTAGGTTTAGCTGAACACTGTGAGGTAGATGCACCACACTAACTTGTAGGTTTAGCTGAACACTGTGAGCAGGACGCACCCCACTAACTTGTAGTTTTAGCTTAACACTGTGAGCAGGACAACTGCACTAACTTGTAGCTTTAGATGAACACTGTGCAGAGGTCTCACTGCACTAACTTGTAGGTTTAGCTGAACACTGTGAGGTGGACGCACCACACTAACTTGTAGTTTTAGCTGAACACTGTGAGCAGGATGCACCCCACTAACTTGTAGGTTTAGCTGAACACTGTGAGCAGTATGCACAGCACTAACTTCTAGTTTTAACGGAACACTGTGAGCAGGACGCACCGCACTAACTTGTAGGTTTAGCTGAACACTGTGAGGTGGACGCACCGCACTAACTTGTAATTTTAGCTGAACACTGTAAGCAGGACGCACAGCACTAACTTGTAGTTTTAGCTGAACACTGTGAGCAGGACGCACTGCACTAACTTGTAGCTTTAGATGAACAATGTGCAGAGGTCTCACTACACTAACTTGTAGGTTTAGCTGAACACTGTGAGGTGGACGCAATACACTAACTTGTAGGTTTAGATGAACACTGAGAGGTGGACGCACCACACTAACTTGTAGTTTAAGCTGAACACTGTGAGCAGGACGCACAGCACTAACTTGTAGTTTTAGCTGAACACTGTGAGCAGGACGCACCGCACTAACTTGTAGGTTTAGCTGAACACTGTAAGGATGACACATCACACTAACTTGTAGGTTTAGCTGAACACTGTGAGCAGGACGCACTGCACTAACTTGTAGCTTTAGATGAACACTGTGCAGAGGTCTCACTACACTAACTTGTAGGTTTAGCTGAACAGTGTGAGGTGGACGCAGCACACTAACTTGTAGTTTTAGCTGAACACTGTGAGCAGGACGCACAGCACTAACTTGTAGTTTCAGCTGAACACTGTGAGCAGTATGCACCGCACTAACTTGTAGGTTTAGCTGAATTCTGTGAGGTGGACGCACCGCACTAACTTGTAGTTTTAGCTGAACACTGTGAGCAGGACGCACAGCACTAACTTGTAGTTTTAGCTGAACACTGTGAGCAGGACGCACCCCACTAACTTGTAGGTTTAGCTGAACACTGTGAGCAGGATGCACCCCACTAACTTGTAGTTTTAGCTGAACACTGTGAGCAGGATGCACCGCGCTTACTTGTAGGTTTAGCTGAACACTGTGAGCAGGACGCACCCCACTAACTTGTATTTTTAGCTGAACACTGTGAGCAGGATGCACTGCACTAACTTGTAGCTTTAGATGAACACTGTGCAGAGGTCTCACTACACTAACTTGTAGGTTTAGCTGAACACTGTGAGGTGGACACACCACACAAACTTGTAGTTTTAGCTGAACACTGTGAGCAGGATGCACCCCACTAACTTGTAGGTTTAGCTGAACACTGTGAGCAGGACGCACCCCACTAACTTGTAGTTTTAGCTGAACACTGTGAGCAGGACGCACCCCACTAACTTGTAGGTTTAGCTGAACACTGTGAGCAGGACGCACCCCACTAACTTGTAGTTTTAGCTGAACACTGTGAGCAGGACGCACAGCACTAACTTATCGTTTTTGCTGAACACTGTGAGCAGGACGCACCGCACTAACTTGTAGGTTTAGCTGAACACAGTGAGGTGGACGCACCGCACTAACTTGTAGTTTTAGCTGAACACTGTGAGCAGGACGCACAGCACTAACTTGTAGTTTTAGCTGAACACTGTGAGCAGGATGCACCGCACTAACTTGTAGGTTTAGCTGAACACTGTGAGGTGAACGCACCCCACTAACTTGTAGTTTTAGCTGAACACTGTGAGCAGGACGCACTGCACTAACTTGTAGCTTTAGATGAACAATGTGCAGAGGTCTCACTACACTAACTTGTAGGTTTAGCTGAACACTGTGAGCAGGATGCACCCCACTAACTTGTAGTTTTAGCTGAACACTGTGAGCAGGATGCACCGCGCTTACTTGTAGGTTTAGCTGAACACTGTGAGCAGGACGCACCCCACTAACTTGTAGTTTTAGCTGAACACTGTGAGCAGGACGCACTGCACTAACTTGTAGCTTTAGATGAACACTGTGCAGAGGTCTCACTACACTAACTTGTAGGTTTAGCTGAACACTGTGAGGTGAACACACCACACAAACTTGTAGTTTTAGCTGAACACTGTGAGCAGGACGCACCCCACTAACTTGTAGGTTTAGCTGAAAACTGTGAGCAGGACGCACCCCACTAACTTGTAGTTTTAGCTGAACACTGTGAGCAGGACGCACCCCATTAACTTGTAGGTTTAGCTGAACACTGTGAGCAGGACGCACCCCACTAACTTGTAGTTTTAGCTGAACACTGTGAGCAGGACGCACAGCACTAACTTATCATTTTTGCTGAACACTGTGAGCAGGACGCACCGCACTAACTTGTAGGTTTAGCTGAACACAGTGAGGTGGACGCACCGCACTAACTTGTAGTTTTAGCTGAACACTGTGAGCAGGACGCACAGCACTAACTTGTAGTTTTAGCTGAACACTGTGAGCAGGATGCACCGCACTAACTTGTAGGTTTAGCTGAACACTGTGAGTTGGACGCATCCCACTAACTTGTAGTTTTAGCTGAACATTGTGAGCAGGACGCACCCCACTAACTTGTAGTTTTAGCTCAACACTGTGAGCAGAACGCACAGCACTAACTTGTAGTTTTAGCTGAACACTGTGAGCAGGACGCACCCCACTAACTTGTAGTTTTAGCTGAACACTGTGAGCAGGACGCACAGCACTAACTTGTAGTTTTAGCTGAACACTGTGAGCAGGATGCACCGCACTAACTTGTAGGTTTAGCTGAACACTGTGAGTTGGACGCATCCCACTAACTTGTAGTTTTAGCTGAACATTGTGAGCAGGACGCACCCCACTAACTTGTAGTTTTAGCTCAACACTGTGAGCAGAATGCACAGCACTAACTTGTAGTTTTAGCTGAACACTGTGAGCAGGACGCACCCCACTAACTTGTAGTTTTAGCTGAACACTGTGAGCAGGACGCACCGCACTTACTTGTAGGTTTAGCTGAACACTGTGAGCAGGACGCACCCCACTAACTTGTAGTTTTAGCTGAACACTGTGAGCAGGACGCACCGCGCTTACTTGTAGGTTTAGCTGAACACTGTGAGCAGGACGCACCCCACTAACTTGTAGTTTTAGCTGAACACTGTGAGCAGGACGCACTGCACTAACTTGTAGCTTTAGATGAACACTGTGCAGAGGTCTCACTACACTAACTTGTAGGTTTAGCTGAACACTGTGAGGTGGACACACCACACAAACTTGTAGTTTTAGCTGAACATTGTGAGCAGGACGCACCCCACTAACTTGTAGTTTTAGCTCAACACTGTGAGCAGAACGCACAGCACTAACTTGTAGTTTTAGCTGAACACTGTGAGCAGGACGCACCCCACTAACTTGTAGTTTTAGCTGAACACTGTGAGCAGGACGCACCGCACTTACTTGTAGGTTTAGCTGAACACTGTGAGCAGGACGCACCCCACTAACTTGTAGTTTTAGCTGAACACTGTGAGCAGGACGCACCGCGCTTACTTGTAGGTTTAGCTGAACACTGTGAGCAGGACGCACCCCACTAACTTGTAGTTTTAGCTGAACACTGTGAGCAGGACGCACTGCACTAACTTGTAGCTTTAGATGAACACTGTGCAGAGGTCTCACTACACTAACTTGTAGGTTTAGCTGAACACTGTGAGGTGGACACACCACACAAACTTGTAGTTTTAGCTGAACACTGTGAGCAGGACGCACCCCACTAACTTGTAGGTTTAGCTGAAAACTGTGAGCAGGACGCACCCCACTAACTTGTAGTTTTAGCTGAACACTGTGAGCAGGACGCACCCCACTAACTTGTAGGTTTAGCTGAACACTGTGAGCAGGACGCACCCCACTAACTTGTAGTGTTAGCTGAACACTGTGAGCAGGACGCACAGCACTAACTTATCGTTTTTGCTGAACACTGTGAGCAGGACGCACCACACTAACTTGTAGGTTTAGCTGAACACTGTGAGGTGGACGCACCCCACTAACTTGTAGTTTTAGCTTAACACTGTGAGCAGGACGCACAGCACTAACTTGTAGTATTAGCTGAACACTGTGAGCAGGATGCACCGCACTAACTTGTAGGTTTAGCTGAACACTGTGAGGTGGACGCACCCCACTAACTTGTAGTTTTAGCTGAACACTGTGAGCAGGACGCACCCCACTAACTTGTAGTTTTAGCTGAACACTGTGAGCAGGACGCATAGCACTAACTTGTAGTTTTAGCTGAACACTGTGAGCAGGACGCACCCCACTAACTTGTAGGTTTAGCTGAACACTGTGAGCAGGACGCACCCCACTAACTTGTAGTTTTAGCTGAACACTGTGAGCAGGACGCACAGCACTAACTTGTAGTTTTAGCTGAACACTGTGAGCAGGACGCACCCCACTAACTTGTAGGTTTAGCTGAACACTGTGAGCAGGACGCACCCCACTAACTTGTAGTTTTGGCTGAACACTGTGAGCAGGACGCACAGCACTAACTTGTAGTTTTAGCTGAACACTGTGAGCAGGACGCACCGCACTAACTTGTAGGTTTAGCTGAACAATGTGAGGTGGACGCACCCCACTAACTTGTAGTTTTAGCTGAACACTGTGAGCAGGACGCACCCCACTAACTTGTAGTTTTAGCTGAACACTGTGAGCAGGACGCACAGCACAAACTTGTAGTTTTAGTTGAACACTGTGAGCAGGATGCATCCCACTAACTTGTAGGCTAGCTGAACACTGTGAGCAGGATGCACAGCACTAACTTCTAGTTTTAGCTGAACACTGTGAGCAGGACGCACCACACTTACTTGTAGGTTTAGCTGAACACTGTGAGCAGGACGCACCCCACTAACTTGTAGTTTTAGCTGAACACTGTGAGCAGGACGCACTGCACTAGCTTGTAGCTTTAGATGAACACTGTGCAGAGGTCTCACTACACTAACTTGTAGGTTTAGCTGAACACTGTGAGGTGGACACACCACACAAACTTGTAGTTTTAGCTGAACACTGTGAGCAGGACGCACCCCACTAACTTGTAGGTTTAGCTGAACACTGTGAGCAGGACGCACCCCACTAACTTGTAGTTTTAGCTCAACACTGTGAGCAGGACGCACAGCACTAACTTGTAGTTTTAGCTGAACACTGTGAGCAGGACGCACCCCACTAACTTGTAGGTTTAGCTGAACACTGTGAGCAGGACGCACCCCACTAACTTGTAGTTTTAGCTGAACACTGTGAGCAGGACGCACCGCACTTACTTGTAGGTTTAGCTGAACACTGTGAGCAGGACGCACCCCACTAACTTGTAGTTTTAGCTGAACACTGTGAGCAGGACGCACTGCACTAGCTTGTAGCTTTAGATGAACACTGTGCAGAGGTCTCACTACACTAACTTTTAGGTTTAGCTGAACACTGTGAGCAGGACGCACCCCACTAACTTGTAGTTTTAGCTGAACACTGTGAGCAGGACGCACCCCACTAACTTGTAGTTTTAGCTGAACACTGTGAGCAGGATGCACTGCACTAGCTTGTAGCTTTAGATGAACACTGTGCAGAGGTCTCACTACACTAACTTGTAGGTTTAGCTGAACACTGTGAGGTGGACACACCACACAAACTTGTAGTTTTAGCTTAACACTATGAGCAGGACGCACAGCACTAACTTGTAGTTTTAGCTGAACACTGTGAGCAGGATGCACCGCACTAACTTGTAGGTTTAGCTGAACACTGTGAGGTGGATGCACCCCACTAACTTGTAGTTTTAGCTGAACACTGTGAGCAGGACGCACCCCACTAACTTGTAGTTTTAGCTGAACACTGTGAGCAGGACGCATAGCACTAACTTGTAGTTTTAGCTGAACACTGTGAGCAGGACGCACCCCACTAACTTGTAGGTTTAGCTGAACACTGTGAGCAGGACGCACCCCACTAACTTGTAGTTTTAGCTGAACACTGTGAGCAGGACGCACAGCACTAACTTGTAGTTTTAGCTGAACACTGTGAGCAGGACGCACCCCACTAACTTGTAGGTTTACCTGAACACTGTGAGCACCCCACTAACTTGTAGTTTTAGCTGAACACTGTGAGCAGGACGCACAGCACTAACTTGTAGTTTTAGCTGAACACTGTGAGCAGGACGCACCCCACTAACTTGTAGGTTTAGCTGAACACTGTGAGCAGGACGCACCCCACTAACTTGTAGTTTTAGCTAAACACTGTGAGCAGGACGCACCCCACTAACTTGTAGTTTTAGCTGAACACTGTGAGCAGGACGCACCCCACTAACTTGTAGGCTAGCTGAACACTGTGAGCAGGATGCACCCCACTAACTTGTAGTTTTAGCTGAACACTGTGAGCAGGACGCACCGCACTTACTTGTAGTTTTAGCTGAACACTGTGAGCAGGACGCACTGCACTAGCTTGTAGCTTTAGATGAACACTGTGCAGAGGTCTCACTACACTAACTTGTAGGTTTAGCTGAACACTGTGAGGTGGACACACCACACAAACTTGTAGTTTTAGCTGAACACTGTGAGCAGGACGCACCCCACTAACTTGTAGGTTTAGCTGAACACTGTGAGCAGGACGCACCCCACTAACTTGTAGTTTTAGCTCAACACTGTGAGCAGGACGCACAGCACTAACTTGTAGTTTTAGCTGAACACTGTGAGCAGGACGCACCCCACTAACTTGTAGGTTTAGCTGAACACTGTGAGCAGGACACACCCCACTAACTTGTAGTTTTAGCTGAACACTGTGAGCAGGACGCACCGCACTTACTTGTAGGTTTAGCTGAACACTGTGAGCAGGACGCACCCCACTAACTTGTAGTTTTAGCTGAACACTGTGAGCAGGACGCACTGCACTAGCTTGTAGCTTTAGATGAACACTGTGCAGAGGTCTCAATACACTAACTTTTAGGTTTAGCTGAACACTGTGAGCAGGACGCACCCCACTAACTTGTAGGTTTAGCTGAACAATGTGAGGTGGACGCACCCCACTAACTTGTAGTTTTAGCTGAACACTGTGAGCAGGACGCACCCCACTAACTTGTAGTTTTAGCTGAACACTGTGAGCAGGACGCACAGCACAAACTTGTAGTTTTAGCTGAACACTGTGAGCAGGACGCACCCCACTAACTTGTAGGTTAGCTGAACACTGTGAGCAGGATGCACCCCACTAACTTGTAGTTTTAGCTGAACACTGTGAGCAGGACGCACCGCACTTACTTGTAGGTTTAGCTGAACACTGTGAGCAGGACGCACCCCACTAACTTGTAGTTTTAGCTGAACACTGTGAGCAGGACGCACTGCACTAGCTAGTAGCTTTAGATGAACACTGTGCAGAGGTCTCACTACACTAACTTGTAGGTTTAGCTGAACACTGTGAGGTGGACACACCACACAAACTTGTAGTTTTAGCTGAACACTGTGAGCAGGACGCACCCCACTAACTTGTAGGTTTAGCTGAACACTGTGAGCAGGACGCACCCCACTAACTTGTAGTTTTAGCTCAACACTGTGAGCAGGACGCACAGCACTAACTTGTAGTTTTAGCTGAACACTGTGAGCAGGACGCACCCCACTAACTTGTAGGTTTAGCTGAACACTGTGAGCAGGACGCACCCCACTAACTTGTAGTTTTAGCTGAACACTGTGAGCAGGACGCACAGCACTAACTTGTAGTTTTAGCTGAACACTGTAAGCAGGACGCACCGCACTAACTTGTAGGTTTAGCTGAACACTGTGAGGTGGACGCACCCCACTAACTTGTAGTTTTAGCTGAACACTGTGAGCAGGACGCACCCCACTAACTTGTAGTTTTAGCTGAACACTGTGAGCAGGACGCACAGCACAAACTTGTAGTTTTAGCTGAACACTGTGAGCAGGATGCACCCCTTTAACTTGTAGTTTTAGCTGAACACTGTGAGCAGGACGCACCCCACTAACTTGTAGTTTTAGCTGAACACTGTGAGCAGGACGCACCCCACTAACTTGTAGGTTTAGCTGAACACTGTGAGCAGGACGCACCCCACTAACTTGTAGTTTTAGCTGAACACTGTGAGCTGGACGCACAGCACTAACTTGTCGTTTTTGCTGAACACTGTGAGCAGGACGCACCACACTAACTTGTAGGTTTAGCTGAACACTGTGAGGTGGATGCACCACACTAACTTGTAGTTTTAGCTGAACACTGTGAGCAGGACGCACAGCACTAACTTGTAGTTTTAGCTGAACACTGTGAGCAGGACGCACCGCACTAACTTGTAGGTTTAGCTGAACACTGTGAGGTGGACGCACCCCACTAACTTGTAGTTTTAGTTGAACACTGTGAGCAGGAAGCACCCCACTAACTTGTAGTTTTAGCTGAACACTGTGAGCAGGAAGCATAGCACTAACTTGTAGTTTTAGCTGAACACTGTGAGCAGGACGCACCCCACTAACTTGTAGGTTTAGCTGAATACTGTGAGCAGGACGCACCCCACTAACTTGTAGTTTTAGCTGAACACTGTGAGCAGGACGCACAACACTAACTTGTAGTTTTAGCTGAACACTGTGAGCAGGACGCACCCCACTAACTTGTAGGTTTAGCTGAACACTGTGAGCAGGACGCACCCTACTAACTTGTAGTTTTAGCTGAACACTGTGAGCAGGACGCACCCCACTAACTTGTAGTTTTAGCTGAACACTGTGAGCAGGACGCACAGCACAAACTTGTAGTTTTAGCTGAACACTGTGAGCAGGATGCACCCCACTAACTTGTAGGTTTAGCTGAACACTGTGAGCAGGATGCACCCCTTTAACTTGTAGTTTTAGCTGAACACTGTGAGCAGGACGCACCGCACTTACTTGTAGGTTTAGCTGAACACTGTGAGCAGGATGCACCCCACTAACTTGTAGTTTTAGCTGAACACTGTGAGCAGGACCCACTGCACTAGCTTGTAGCTTTAGATGAACACTGTGCAGAGGTCTTACTACACTAACTTGTAGGTTTAGCTGAACACTGTGAGGTGGACACACCACACAAACTTGTAGTTTTAGCTGAACACTGTGAGCAGGACGCACCTCTCTAACTTGTAGGTTTAGCTGAACTCTGTGAGGTGGACGCACCCCACTAACTTGTAGTTTTAGCTTAACACTGTGAGCAAGACGCACCCCACTAACTTGTAGTTTTAGCTGAACACTGTGCGCAGGACGCATAGCACTAACTTGTAGTTTTAGCTGAACACTGTGAGCAGGACGCACCCCACTAACTTGTAGGTTTAGCTGAACACTGTGAGCAGGACGCACCCCACTAACTGTAGTTTTAGCTGAACACTGTGAGCAGAACGCACAGCACTAACTTGTAGTTTTAGCTGAACACTGTGAGCAGGACACACCCCACTAACTTGTAGGTTTAGCTGAACACTGTGAGCAGGACGCACCCCACTAACTTGTAGTTTTAGCTGAACACTGTGCGCAGGACGCATAGCACTAACTTGTAGTTTTAGCTGAACACTGTGAGCAGGACGCACCCCACTAACTTGTAGGTTTAGCTGAACACTGTGAGCAGGACGCACCCCACTAACTTGTAGTTTTAGCTGAACACTGTGAGCAGAACGCACAGCACTAACTTGTAGTTTTAGCTGAACACTGTGAGCAGGACACACCCCACTAACTTGTAGGTTTAGCTGAACACTGTGAGCAGGACGCACCCCACTAACTTGTAGTTTTAGCTGAACACTGTGAGCAGGATGCACCGCACTAACTTGTAGGTTTAGCTGAACACTGTGAGGTGGACGCACCGCACTAACTTGTAGGTTTAGCTGAACACTGTGAGCAGGATGCACCCCACTAACTTGTAGTTTTAGCTGAACAACGTGAGCAGGACGCACTGCACTAACTTGTAGCTTTAGATGAACACTGTGAGCAGGACGCACCCCACTAACTTGTAGTTTTAGCTGAACACTGTGAGCTGGACGCACAGCACTAACTTGTCGTTTTTGCTGAACACTGTGAGCAGGACGCACCACACTAACTTGTAGGTTTAGCTGAACACTGTGAGGTGGATGCACCACACTAACTTGTAGTTTTAGCTGAACACTGTGAGCAGGACGCACAGCACTAACTTGTAGTTTTAGCTGAACACTGTGAGCAGGACGCACCGCACTAACTTGTAGGTTTAGCTGAACACTGTGAGGTGGACGCACCCCACTAACTTGTAGTTTTAGTTGAACACTGTGAGCAGGACGCACCCCACTAACTTGTAGTTTTAGCTGAACACTGTGAGCAGGGAGCATAGCACTAACTTGTAGTTTTAGCTGAACACTGTGAGCAGGACGCACCCCACTAACTTGTAGGTTTAGCTGAATACTGTGAGCAGGACGCACCCCACTAACTTGTAGTTTTAGCTGAACACTGTGAGCAGGACGCACAGCACTAACTTGTAGTTTTAGCTGAACACTGTGAGCAGGACGCACCCCACTAACTTGTAGGTTTAGCTGAACACTGTGAGCAGGACGCACCCTACTAACTTGTAGTTTTAGCTGAACACTGTGAGCAGGACGCACCCCACTAACTTGTAGTTTTAGCTGAACACTGTGAGCAGGACGCACAGCACAAACTTGTAGTTTTAGCTGAACACTGTGAGCAGGATGCACCCCACTAACTTGTAGGTTTAGCTGAACACTGTGAGCAGGATGCACCCCTTTAACTTGTAGTTTTAGCTGAACACTGTGAGCAGGACGCACCGCACTTACTTGTAGGTTTAGCTGAACACTGTGAGCAGGATGCACCCCACTAACTTGTAGTTTTAGCTGAACACTGTGAGCAGGACCCACTGCACTAGCTTGTAGCTTTAGATGAACACTGTGCAGAGGTCTTACTACACTAACTTGTAGGTTTAGCTGAACACTGTGAGGTGGACACACCACACAAACTTGTAGTTTTAGCTGAACACTGTGAGCAGGACGCACCTCTCTAACTTGTAGGTTTAGCTGAACTCTGTGAGGTGGACGCACCCCACTAACTTGTAGTTTTAGCTTAACACTGTGAGCAAGACGCACCCCACTAACTTGTAGTTTTAGCTGAACACTGTGCGCAGGACGCATAGCACTAACTTGTAGTTTTAGCTGAACACTGTGAGCAGGACGCACCCCACTAACTTGTAGGTTTAGCTGAACACTGTGAGCAGGACGCACCCCACTAACTGTAGTTTTAGCTGAACACTGTGAGCAGAACGCACAGCACTAACTTGTAGTTTTAGCTGAACACTGTGAGCAGGACACACCCCACTAACTTGTAGGTTTAGCTGAACACTGTGAGCAGGACGCACCCCCACTAACTTGTAGTTTTAGCTGAACACTGTGCGCAGGACGCATAGCACTAACTTGTAGTTTTAGCTGAACACTGTGAGCAGGACGCACCCCACTAACTTGTAGGTTTAGCTGAACACTGTGAGCAGGACGCACCCCACTAACTTGTAGTTTTAGCTGAACACTGTGAGCAGAACGCACAGCACTAACTTGTAGTTTTAGCTGAACACTGTGAGCAGACACACCCCACTAACTTGTAGGTTTAGCTGAACACTGTGAGCAGGACGCACCCCACTAACTTGTAGTTTTAGCTGAACACTGTGAGCGCAGGGATGCACCGCACTAACTTGTAGGTTTAGCTGAACACTGTGAGGTGGACGCACCGCACTAACTTGTAGGTTTAGCTGAACACTGTGAGCAGGATGCACCCCACTAACTTGTAGTTTTAGCTGAACAACGTGAGCAGGACGCACTGCACTAACTTGTAGCTTTAGATGAACACTGTGAGCAGGACGCACCCCACTAACTTGTAGGTTTAGCTGAACACTGTGAACAGGATGCACCCCACTAACTTGTAGTTTTAGCTGAACACTGTGAGCAGGACGCACAGCACTAACTTGTCGTTTTTGCTGAACACTGTGAGCAGGACCACCGCACTAACTTGTAGGTTTAGCTGAACACTGTGAGCAGGACGCACCCCACTAACTTGTAGTTTTAGCTGAACACTGTGAGCAGGACGCACAGCACTAACTTGGTAGTTTTAGCTGAACACTGTAAGCAGGACGCACAGCACTAACTTGTAGTTTTAGCTGAACACTGTGAGCAGGATGCACCCCACTAACTTGTAGGTTTAGCTGAACACTGTGAGCAGGACGCACCCCACTAACTTGTAGTTTTAGCTGAACACTGTGAGCAGGACGCACAGCACTAACTTGTAGTTTTAGCTGAACACTGTGAGCAGGACGCACCCCACTAACTTGTAGGTTTAGCTGAACACTGTGAGCAGGACGCACCCTACTAACTTGTAGTTTTAGCTGAACACTGTGAGCAGGACGCACCCCACTAACTTGTAGTTTTAGCTGAACACTGTGAGCAGGACGCACAGCACAAACTTGTAGTTTTAGCTGAACACTGTGAGCAGGGATGCACCCCACTAACTTGTAGGTTTAGCTGAACACTGTGAGCAGGATGCACCCCTTTAACTTGTAGTTTTAGCTGAACACTGTGAGCAGGACGCACCGCACTTACTTGTAGGTTTAGCTGAACACTGTGAGCAGGATGCACCCCACTAACTTGTAGTTTTAGCTGAACACTGTGAGCAGGACCCACTGCACTAGCTTGTAGCTTTAGATGAACACTGTGCAGAGGTCTTACTACACTAACTTGTAGGTTTAGCTGAACACTGTGAGGTGGACACACCACACAAACTTGTAGTTTTAGCTGAACACTGTGAGCAGGACGCACCTCTCTAACTTGTAGGTTTAGCTGAACTCTGTGAGGTGGACGCACCCCACTAACTTGTAGTTTTAGATTAACACTGTGAGCAAGACGCACCCCACTAACTTGTAGTTTTAGCTGAACACTGTGCGCAGGACGCATAGCACTAACTTGTAGTTTTAGCTGAACACTGTGAGCAGGACGCACCCCACTAACTTGTAGGTTTAGCTGAACACTGTGAGCAGGACGCACCCCACTAACTGTAGTTTTAGCTGAACACTGTGAGCAGAACGCACAGCACTAACTTGTAGTTTTAGCTGAACACTGTGAGCAGGACACACCCCACTAACTTGTAGGTTTAGCTGAACACTGTGAGCAGACGCACCCCACTAACTTGTAGTTTTAGCTGAACACTGTGCGCAGGACGCATAGCACTAACTTGTAGTTTTAGCTGAACACTGTGAGCAGGACGCACCCCACTAACTTGTAGGTTTAGCTGAACACTGTGAGCAGGACGCACCCCACTAACTTGTAGTTTTAGCTGAACACTGTGAGCAGAACGCACAGCACTAACTTGTAGTTTTAGCTGAACACTGTGAGCAGGACACACCCCACTAACTTGTAGGTTTAGCTGAACACTGTGAGCAGGACGCACCCCACTAACTGTAGTTTTAGCTGAACACTGTGAGCAGGATGCACCGCACTAACTTGTAGGTTTAGCTGAACACTGTGAGGTGGACGCACCGCGCTAACTTGTAGGTTTAGCTGAACACTGTGAGCAGGATGCACCCCACTAACTTGTAGTTTTAGCTGAACAACGTGAGCAGGACGCACTGCACTAACTTGTAGCTTTAGATGAACACTGTGAGCAGGACGCACCCCACTAACTTGTAGGTTTAGCTGAACACTGTGAACAGGATGCACCCCACTAACTTGTAGTTTTAGCTGAACACTGTGAGCAGGACGCACAGCACTAACTTGTCGTTTTTGCTGAACACTGTGAGCAGGACGCACCGCACTAACTTGTAGGTTTAGCTGAACACTGTGAGCAGGACGCACCCCCACTAACTTGTAGTTTTAGCTGAACACTGTGAGCAGGACGCACAGCACTAACTTGTCGTTTTTGCTGAACACTGTGAGCAGGACGCACCACACTAACTTGTAGGTTTAGCTGAACACTGTGAGGTGGACGCACCCCACTAATTTGTAGTTTTATCTGAACACTGTGAGCAGGACGCACCCCACTAACTTGTAGTTTTAGCTGAACACTGTGCGCAGGACGCATAGCACTAACTTGTAGCTTTAGATGAACACTGTGAGCAGGACGCACCCCACTAACTTGTAGGTTTAGCTGAACACTGTGAACAGGATGCACCCCACTAACTTGTAGGTTTAGCTGAACACTGTGAGGTGGACGCACCGCACTAACTTGTAGGTTTAGCTGAACACTGTGAGCAGGATGCACCCCACTAACTTGTAGTTTTAGCTGAACACTGTAAGCAGGACGCACTGCACTAACTTGTAGTTTTAGCTGAACACTGTGAGCAGGACGACAGCACTAACTTGTAGTTTTAGCTGAACACTGTGAGCAGGATGTACCCCACTAACTTGTAGGTTTAGCTGAACACTGTGAGCAGGACGCACCCCACTAACTTGTAGTTTTAGCTGAACACTGTGAGCAGGACGCACCCCACTAACTTGTAGTTTTAGCTGAACACTGTAAGCAGGACGCACAACACTAACTTGTAGTTTTAGCTGAACACTGTGAGCAGGACGCACCCCACTAACTTGTAGGTTTAGCTGAACACTGTGAGCAGGACGCACCCCACTAACTTGTAGTTTTAGACTGAACACTGTGAGCAGGACGTACAGCACTAACTTGTAGTTTTAGCTGAACACTGTAAGCAGGACGCACTGCACTAACTTGTAGGTTTAGCTGAACACTGTGAGGTGGACGCACCGCACTAACTTGTAGGTTTAAGCTGAGCACTGTGAGAAGGACGCACCCCACTAACTTGTAGTTTTAGCTGAACACTGTGAGCAGGGACGCACTGCACTAACTTGTAGCTTTAGATGAACACTGTGAGCAGGACGCACCGCACTAACTTGTAGGTTTAGCTGAACACTGTGAGGTGGACGCACCGCACTAACTTGTAGTTTTAGCTGAACACTGTAAGCAGGATGCACAGCACTAACTTGTAGTATTAGCTGAACACTGTGAGCAGGATGCACCGCACTAACTTGTAGGTTTAGCTGAACACTGTAAGCAGGACGCACCCCACTAACTTATAGTTTTTGCTGAACACTGTGAGCAGGACGCACTGCACTAACTTGTAGGTTTAGCTGAACACTGTGAGCAGGACGCACCCCACTAACTTGTAGTTTAAGCTGAACACTGTGAGCAGGATGCACAGCACTAACTTGTAGTTTTAGCTGAACACTGTGAGCAGGATGCACCGCACTAACTTGTAGGTTTAGCTGAACACTGTAAGCAGGACGCACCACACTAACTTGTAGTTTTAGCTGAACACTGTGAGCAGGACGCACTGCACTAACTTGTAGCTTGAGATGAACACTATGCAGAGGTCTCAGTACACTAACTTGTAGGTTAAGCTGAACACTGTGAGGTGGACGCACTACACTAACTTGTAGGTTTAGCTGAACACTGTGAGGTGGATGCACCGAACTAACTTGTAGTATTAGCTGAACACTGTGAGCAGGACGCGCACCACTAACTTGTAGTTTTTAGCTGAACACTGTGAGCAGGACGCACCACACTAACTTGTGGGTTTAGCTGAACACTGTGAGGTGGACGCACCACACTAACTTGTAGTTTTAGCTGAACGCTTGAGCAGGACGCACTGCACTAACTTGTAGCTTTAGATGAACACTGTGCAGAGGTCTCACTACACTAACTTGTAGGTTTAGCTGAACACTGTGAGGTGTACGCACCACACTAACTTGTAGTTTTAGCTGAACACTGTGAACAGGATGCACCCTATAACTTGTAGGTTTAGCTGAACACTGTGAGCAGGACACACCCCACTAACTTGTAGTTTTAGCTGAACACTGTGAGCAGGACGCACAGCACTAACTTGTAGTTTTAGCTGAACACTGTGAGCAGGACACACCGCACTAACTTGTAGGCTTAGCTGAACACTGTGAGGTGGACGCACCGCACTAACTTGTAGTTTTAGCTGATCACTGTGAGCAGGATGCACAACACTAACTTGTAGTTTTAGCTGAACACTGTGAGCAGGATGCACCACACTAACTTGTAGGTTTAGCTGAACACTGTAAGCAGGACGGCCACACTAACTTATAGTTTTAGCTGAACACTGTGAGCAGGACGCACTGCACTAACTTGTAGCTTTAGATGAACACTGTGAGGTGGACGCACCGAACTAACTTGTAGTATTAGCTGAACACTGTGAGCAGGACGCACACCACTAACTTGTAGTTTTAGCTGAACACTGTGAGCAGGACGCACCCCACTAACTTGTAGTTTTAGCTGAACACTGTGAGCAGGACGCACAGCACTAACTTGTAGTTTTAGCTGAACACTGTGAGCAGGACGCACACCACTAACTTGTAGTTTTAGCTGAACACTGTGAGCAGGACGCACCCCACTAACTTGTAGTTTTAGCTGAACACTGTGAGCAGGACGCACAGCACTAACTTGTAGTTTTAGCTGAACACTGTGAGCAGGACGCACCCCACTAACTTGTAGGTTTAGCTGAACACTGTGAGCAGGACGCACCCCACTAACTTGTAGTTTTAGCTGAACACTGTGAGCAGGACGCACAGCACTAACTTGTAGTTTTAGCTGAACACTGTAAGCAGGACGCACAGCACTAACTTGTAGTTTTAGCTGAACACTGTGAGCAGGACGCACCCCACTAACTTGTAGTTTTAGCTGAACACTGTGAGCAGGATGCACAGCACTAACTTGTAGTTTTAGCTGAACACTGTAAGCAGGACGCACAGCACTAACTTGTAGTTTTAGCTGAACACTGTGAGCAGGACGCACCCCACTAACTTGTAGGTTTAGCTGAACACTGTGAGCAGGACGCACCCCACTAACTTGTAGTTTTAGCTGAACACTGTGAGCAGGATGCACTGCACTAACTTGTAGTTTTAGCTGAACACTGTAAGCAGGACGCACCGCACTAACTTGTAGGTTTAGCTGAACACTGTGAGGTGGACGCACCGCACTAACTTGTAGTTTTAGCTGAACACTGTGAGCAGGACGCACTGCACTAACTTGTAGCTTTAGATGAACCACTGTGCAGAGGTCTCACTACACTAACTTGTAGGTTTAGCTGAACACTGTGAGGTGGATGCACCACACTAACTTGTAGTTTTAGCTGAATACTGTGAGCAGGACCCACCGCACTAACTTGTAGGTTTAGCTGAACACTGTGAGGTGGACGCACCGCACTAACTTGTAGTTTTAGCTGAACCCTGTGAGCAGGATGCACAGCACTAACTTGTAGTTTTAGCTGAACACTGTGAGCAGGACACACTGCACTAACTTGTAGTTTTAGCTGAACACTGTAAGCAGGATACACCGCACTAACTTGTAGGTTTAGCTGAACACTGTGAGGTGGACGCACCGCACTAACTTGTAGGTTTAGCTGAACACTGTGAGCAGGACGCACCCCACTAACTTGTAGTTTTAGCTGAACACTGTGAGCAGGATGCACAGCACTAACTTGTAGTTTTAGCTGAACACTGTAAGCAGGACGCACAGCACTAACTTGTAGTTTTAGCTGAACACTGTGAGCAGGACGCACCCCACTAACTTGTAGGTTTAGCTGAGCACTGTGAGGTGGACGCACCACACTAACTTGTAGTTTTAGCTGAACACTGTGAGCAGGATGCACAGCACTAACTTGTAGTTTTAGCTGAACACTGTGAGCAGGATGCACCACACTAACTTGTAGGTTTAGCTGAACACTGTAAGCAGGACGCACCACACTAACTTGTAGTTTTAGCTGAACACTGTGAGCAGGACGCACTGCACTAACTTGTAGCTTTAGATGAACACCGTGCAGAGGTCTCACTATACTAACTTGTAGGTTAAGCTGAACACTGTGAGGTGGACGCACTACACTAACTTGTAGGTTTAGCTGAACACTGTGAGGTGGACGCACGGAACTAACTTGTATTTTTAGCTGAACACTGTGAGTAGGATGCACCGCACTAACTTGTGGGTTTAGCTGAACACTGTGAGGTGGATGCACCACACTAACTTGTAGGTTTAGCTGAACACTTGAGCAGGACGCACTGCACTAACTTGTAGCTTTAGATGAACACTGTGCAGAGGTCTCTATACACTAACTGTAGGTTTAGCTGAACACTGTGAGGTGGACGCAGCACACAAACTTGTAGTTTTAGCTGAACACTGTGAGCAGGACGCACAGCACTAACTTGTAGCTTTAGCTGAACACTGTGAGCAGGACGCACCGCACTAACTTGTAGGTTTAGCTGAACACTGTGAGGTGGACGCACCACACTAACTTGTAGGTTTAGCTGAACACTGTGAGCAGGACGCACTGCACTAACTTGTAGCTTTAGATGAACACTGTGCAGAGGTCTCACTACACTAACTTGTAGGTTTAGCTGAACACTGTGAGGTGGACGCACCACACTAACTTGTAGTTTTAGCTGAACACTGTGAGCAGGACGCAGCACACAAACTTGTAGTTTTAGCTGAACACTGTGAGCAGGATGCATAGCACTAACTTGTAGTTTTAGCTGAACACTGTGAGCAGGACGCACCACACTAACTTGTAGGTTTCGCTGAACACTGTGAGGTGGATGCACCGCACTAACTTGTAGTTTTAGCTGAACACTGTGAGCAGGACGCACAGCACTAACTTGTAGTTTCAGCTGAACACTGTGAGCAGGACGCACCGCACTAACTTGTAGGTTTAGCTGAACACTGTGAGGTGGACGCACCACACTAACTTGAAGTTTTAGCTGAACACTATGAGCAGGATGCACAGCACTAACTTGTAGTTTTAGCTGAACACTGTGAGCAGGACGCACCGCACTAACTTGTAGGTTTAGCTGAACACTGTGGAGCAGGACGCACCACACTAACTTGTAGGTTTAGCTGAACACTGTGAGGTGGACGCACCGCACTAACTTGTAGTATTAGCTGAACACTGTGAGCAGGACGCACACCACTAACTTGTATTTTTTAGCTGAACACTGTGAGTAGGACGCACCGCACTAACTTGTAGGTTTAGCTGAACACTGTGAGCAGGACGCACCCCACTAACTTGTAGTTTTAGCTGAACACTGTGAGCAGGATGCACAGCACTAACTTGTAGTTTTAGCTGAACACTGTAAGCAGGACGCACAGCACTAACTTGTAGTTTTAGCTGAACACTGTGAGCAGGACGCACCCCACTAACTTGTAGTTTTAGCTGAACACTGTGAGCAGGACGCACCGCACTTACTTGTAGGTTTAGCTGAACACTGTGAGCAGGACGCACCCCACTAACTTGTAGTTTTAGCTGAACACTGTGAGCAGGAAGCACTGCACTAGCTTGTAGCTTTAGATGAACACTGTGCAGAGGTCTCACTACACTAACTTTTAGGTTTAGCTGAACACTGTGAGCAGGACGCACCCCACTAACTTGTAGTTTTAGCTGAACACTGTGAGCAGGACGCACAGCACTAACTTGTAGTTTTAGCTGAACACTGTGAGCAGGACGCACCGCACTAACTTGTAGGTTTAGCTGAACAATGTGAGGTGGACGCACCCCACTAACTTGTAGTTTTAGCTGAACACTGTGAGCAGGATGCACCCCACTAACTTGTAGTTTTAGCTGAACACTGTGAGCAGGACGCACCCCACTAACTTGTAGGTTAGCTGAACACTGTGAGCAGGATGCACCCCACTAACGTGTAGTTTTAGCTAAACACTGTGAGCAGGACGCACCGCACTTACTTGTAGGTTTAGCTGAACACTGTGAGCAGGACGCACCCCACTAACTTGTAGTTTTAGCTGAACACTGTGAGCAGGACGCACTGCACTAGCTTGTAGCTTTAGATGAACACTGTGCAGAGGTCTCACTACACTAACTTGTAGGTTTAGCTGAACACTGTGAGGTGGACACACCACACAAACTTGTAGTTTTAGCTGAACACTGTGAGCAGGACGCACCCCACTAACTTGTAGGTTTAGCTGAACACTGTGAGCAGGACGCACCCCACTAACTTGTAGTTTTAGCTGAACACTGTGAGCAGGACGCACTGCACTAGCTTGTAGCTTTAGATGAACACTGTGCAGAGGTCTCACTACACTAACTTGTAGGTTTAGCTGAACACTGTGAGGAGGACACACACACAAACTTGTAGTTTTAGCTGAACACTGTGAGCAGGACGCACCCCACTAACTTGTATGTTTAGCTGAACACTGTGAGCAGGACGCACCCCACTAACTTGTAGTTTTAGCTCAACACTGTGAGCAGGACGCACAGCACTAACTTGTAGTTTTAGCTGAACACTGTGAGCAGGACGCACCCCACTAACTTGTAGGTTTAGCTGAACACTGTGAGCAGGACGCACCCACTAACTTGTAGTTTTAGCTGAACACTGTGAGCAGGACGCACCGCACTTACTTGTAGGTTTAGCTGAACATGGTGAGCAGGACGCACCCCACTAACTTGTAGTTTTAGCTGAACACTGTGAGCAGGACGCACTGCACTAGCTTGTAGCTTTAGATGAACACTGTGCAGAGGTCTCACTACACTAACTTTTAGGTTTAGCTGAACACTGTGAGCAGGACGCACCCCACTAACTTGTAGTTTTAGCTGAACACTGTGAGCAGACGCACAGCACTAACTTGTAGTTTAGCTGAACACTGTGAGCAGGACGCACCGCACTAACTTGTAGGTTTAGCTGAACAATGTGAGGTGGACGCACCCCACTAACTTGTAGTTTTAGCTGAACACTGTGAGCAGGACGCACCCCACTAACTTGTAGTTTTAGCTGAACACTGTGAGCAGGACGCACAGCACAAACTTGTAGTTTTAGCTGAACACTGTGAGCAGGACGCACCCCACTAACTTGTAGGTTAGCTGAACACTGTGAGCAGGATGCACCCCACTAACATGTAGTTTTAGCTGAACACTGTGAGCAGGACGCACCCCACTAACTTGTAGTTTTAGCTGAACACTGTGAGCAGGACGCACTGCACTAGCTTGTAGCTTTAGATGAACACTGTGCAGAGGTCTCACTACACTAACTTTTAGGTTTAGCTGAACACTGTGAGCAGGACGCACCCCACTAACTTGTAGTTTTAGCTGAACACTGTGAGCAGGACGCACAGCACTAACTTGTAGTTTTAGCTGAACACTGTGAGCAGGACGCACCGCACTAACTTGTAGGTTT